>ML858470.1:0-26224 GCA_009831015.1 Picea engelmannii
AGTCATTACTTCCCTTGAACAAAAACTATTGATTATTTCTCATATATTGTGCATGGTGTATTGTGGTGTATTGGTGTAAATCTTATACTATTGTTCATTTCTCATTGGATATAATTGAATGGTTTAAGTATAAGTTGAAAAATATTTTTAAATTGTACTGGATATTGATTCACCCCCCTCTCAGTATCAACAATAGCAAGGGACATTATACACCCACTAGTGCTCATCCAATAGGGGCACATCCATAGGGATGTCCATATCTCTGGCTCACTGTATTACACATAAGAACCAGTTCTTCACACGTTCACCTATGCTCATCCACAGGCATGTCCACTCAACATATCTTCTTTCCCCCTGCATCACACAAGAGAGTCATTTGGAGTTTTTCGTCAACTCTTCTTCTCAGAGGAGTCTAATGCATCATCTTCAATTATGTTCTCGTGACAATGCACCCAGCACTTTGGGATTTCACATGTTCACCTTGTTGGCCCTTGGGGATGGATGTAAGTAAAGAGTAAGGTAGAAAAGACGGAACGCGAACTGCATGGAAAACAAAGTGACTGATACCATGTTGAAGTGAGAAGAAGAGTAGAAAGGATAGAGTGAAGTAAGATAAAGAAAGTCATTGGATGAGGATATCAAGGATGACAGATCAGCAAGGAAGACATATCGTGGACAACTCAACAAGTGGAAAAAACCACCGTTGGATGCTTTGGAGCACCGTGCGAGAAGGAAGGAAAGACAGGCTGGCAAATCCCTGAAAATGTGAGTCAAGTTGACCTAGGGTTTTAGACACCTAGGGTTTTTGTATCTAGGGTATTGACACTTAGGTTTTGGCCTAAAGTTGTTGGTGAGCTATTGTAATGTATAAATAAAGGTCAAGAGGACCTAGGATGCGTTGGTTGTTGTTGTTGTTATTGTCATTCCAAGTTCGTTATTGTTATGAGTGATTATTGTAGTAAGAGAGAGAAGCATTGAGAAGGGAGGGAAGTTTGTGTTGTAAGATCTTCAACTGGGTGTGAAGATCAACCCTGCAGCTAGGTGCGCAGGGAGGGAAGACAGAGAGAAAGAGAGAAGATATGCTAGCCAAGAATGTAGATAAGAATTGTATTCTTTCATCTTATTATATTATAAATCACATTTCTGTGGACGTAGCCCTAGGGAGAGGGTGAACCACGTACATCTTTGTGTTGTGAGTGATTGATGTTGTGTTCTCTTGTTTATAGATATACTCTTATTTCATTATTGTATTAGATGTGAAAGATAGTTGTACGAAGTAGATCTAAGCTAGAAATTGATATCTAGATGTTGTGTTGTTCTTGTATTGAATCCACTTTGTATTCCCTTGGTTGTAGACATCTGTGTCCTGCAACCCGCCATAGCTACATCAGGTGAGACTACATCTGTGTCACACACCCGCTGTGGCGTAATAAATTTTTCACCTTTTCTCGAGGGACATAATCCCTGAAATCCTACGGGGCTTAGCATAGGCTAGATTTACTCCTTTTTCCCACCTTCATGTGATCGTTGATCATGATCACAGGCCAAACAACTAGGCGCCTTTTCACATTTCGTGACTCAGCGGTATAAGCGAGTCGAGTCTTTCAACTCTGCAAGCCTCAAAATGTCGAAATGTCGAAGACGCTTTGATCAGCAATTAGCCCCCCCTGGGGTATGCCTTGGTCCATATGACCACTTCTCATAAGACCACAGTCTTATTCCCTTCGGGACTTATCAATACGAGAACCTGACCTCTTACCAACGAGACTTCTGAATTCCCGATTTTCGATTCCCCGGAATGGCCTTTGTCACATTAGCCCTCCTGGCTATGCCCTGATCTAGGTGACCATTCCTAAAAAGACCTTCGTCCTATATCTTTCAGGATTTATGAATACGAGAGCCTGACCTCTTGTCAACGGGACTCCCGAATTCCTGATTTGCAAAATCCCGATGGACTCTTCCTTTCGGGACTCTCCTGGAATCCTGGATTGCAGCCACATTTTCTCTCTCAGATGGACGGTCCTCGTCGTTTCGTGATTTCGCGACTTGCGACCCCCAGTGACACAAATCCTCTATAAATTTGAATCCCTGGTATCTGAAATACCGATGGACTCTCGATTTCCGCCACATGTCCTCCACGGATGGACGGTCCAGATCTATTTTGGGACTTCCACCATGGAGTGTCCCGATCTCTTGTCAACGAGACTTCCGAAATCTCGAAGTTTGAATCCCTAAAATGGATAATCTAGCGATGTGTATCCTCCCTTAGTTGGACGATCTAGATCTATTTCGGGACTTTCGCCTCTATTCACGAGGGCTTAACCCTCATGCATCTCCTGACAGATCCAACGGTTGTCGAGTTTTCTAACTAAGATCTGACTGTTCAGATCTATCCTACGTTGTGCACTCTCTCGCTGCTCCTTGGACGTGGAAAAACCAACGGTCCAGATACTCCCACAGACCTTGATGATCTACTGTCCCGATTTCTTCGCTACTCACGAAGATAAAGGAAAAGGGTTAAGGCATGTAATGCCCTCGTTTCTTCCTCCAATCTAACGGTCGAGAATGACCGCAGATCTTCTGACAAGATCTCGTCCATCAATCAATACTTATCCCTATGCTACTATTTCAGGATTTCGAGAGGCCCATTCTTCCTTGTACCAGATTACTAAGACTTGCGCCTTCAAATCCTTTTTCAGGTTCTTGGTAAGCTTTCCAATAAGGGTATCTTTGTGGAGAGACCGATTCCGGGTATTCCTGAGGACGAATAAGGGTATAGATTTCCCGGAAGTAGGCTTGAAGTCTGACTTAGATCGGTATACATATATATAAGTCTATCTATAAACAATAAGCCATACGTGGTCCTTCCAATAAAAGCATGCAACCACCATTTTTTATCAAAAAACCACACAGACAATCTTATACTCAAACGATTCATAAAGTGCACAGACTATGAGCATACATGTCAGCATATAAATTTCAAGATACAAGATGTAAAACACTTATCATAAATAACACCCAATGTGATTGCAACTGCTGAGAGGGGTGCTCGTTTCCACCCAACCGTAGGCTCAGCAACTCCCAATGGATTTACCACTATCCACCCCTGAGCTAAGACCACGATACTACGAGACTGAGTCTTTGTTTTCCAGTGACCAAGAATGAAGGTTACTCTTCTTCTTCTCCGCTATCACTCACTCTGTATTTTTCCAGAGTTTTTCCTTCTTCTTTCCCTCGCGTCCCCCTTGATCGCCCACTCTTCCTACCTTTTCTCCTTTCGGCGAGGTTGCGTGTGGCACGATTTTCTTCACGGTGGTCAGGTCTAAGGACTCTACGGATGGGCAGTTCACCCCCATCCCTCATTACTCATGAAGAGCCCTTTACCTACCAACCTGGCAAGTCATTTAATTTGGGGCCAGCGAGCCACTCTTGGTTCTCCGGGCCAGTGAAGTCCAAATACGGTATTGGTTTCAGTGGAAGTTAACACCACCTTTCCAGGTGCCTTCCACCACCTTTCTTCAACCATTGTGGTCTCTTTTTTCAGCACATCCCCTCTCAACAATCCTGCAATATATATATATATATATATATATATATATATATATATATATATTCATAATATTATTCACATTCATCAACCTTTCTCACAAGGTCCATTCACATCACACATTCACATTTCTGATTTTGCCACAATACTTGGCCAGTATAGTTATTTTTACAGACTGGGGGAAATAGGGTGTTACAATTCCCTCCCCCTTAAAGGAACATCATCCTCGATGTTCTATCTATCAACTTAACATGCATGTACAGGTGTAAACAAAATCGGATATGCTCGTTTCATGGCATCCTCCATTTCCCATGTAGCCTCATCTGGGCCAAAATGTTTCCACTGCACCTTGACCTATGCAATGGTTCAGTTTTGTAGTGGGGTTTCCTTTATATCCAGTATGCATTGAGGTTCTGGTAGAAATTCTCCCTCCGGTTCCACCTGAATCACAGACCAATCAATTATATGGTTAGCATCATGTACATATTTCTTCAATAATGAGACATGGAAAACATTATGTGCTTTGACTGTGGGAGGTAGTGCTAGCCTATAGGCTATAGGTCCCACTCTATCTAGAACCTCAAAGGGTCCACAATACCGAGGTGCCAACTTGGTACAAGCTCCCATTTTCATAGAACTCTTCCTGGGTCTAACTCTGAGATATACATGGTCTCCCATTTTGAACTTTCTTGGAGTTCTCTTTTGGTCGGCATAACTTTTCTGTCAGTTCTGAGCGACCTTCAGGTTTTGTTTTATCTAAGTCACCTGTTGTTCCATTTCTTTCAACATGTCAGGTCCAAAAGAAATCCTGTTTACGGGATTACTCTAGCTGACTGGAGTGTTACACGGTCTACCATAGAGGACTTCGAAGGGACTCATCTTTAAGGATGCTTGGTAGTCGTTGGTGTAGGCGAATTCTACCAGTGGCAGGTAGTCTTCCCACTTCTTAGCTTGATGCATTACATGCATTCTTAGCATGTATTCAAGTATTTGGTTCACTCTTTCTATTTGTCCGTTGTTTTGAGGGTGATAGGCAGTGCTAAACAACAATTTGGTTTCTAAGCCAGCCATTAGTGATTTCCAAAAGTTAGAAGTAAATTTCGTGTCTCTATCAGAAACGATCTCTTTCGGCATACCATGCAATCTGAATATCTCCTGCATGAATACCTGGGCAATATCGATTGATTTGCAAGTGGATTTGACAGGGATGAAATGGGCAGACTTGACCAATTTATCCACCATTACCATAATGGCATCACTCTGTTTGGTCGATGTTGGTAATCCGGTGATGAAATCCATGGAGATCGTTTCCCATTTCCATTCTAATATTGGTAGAGGTTGTAATAATCCTACTGGGTGTCAATGTTCTACTTTAACCTGTTGGCACTCTATGCATTTGGCCAAGTACTCGGCTATGTCTTTCCTCATTCCAGGCCAATAGAATTGTCTCCTAGTGGCCGTGATCATCTTCTGGTATCCTAGATGACCAGAATAGGGTCTTTTATGTAGTTCATCCAGTATGAACCTCTTCAAGTCGTCACAATCTGGAATATAAAATTTTCTTCTGTAAGTGAGCAGACCTCCTTCGGTCATCTGGTAGCCTTCATATTTTACTCCAGCGGGTTCTTGTTGTAGGTACATGGTCATGGTCTGGACGAAGGGATCTGTTTCTTGTGCATTTCTGATTCTTTCCTTGACATCTATCTCGCAGGTGCTTACCGCTGCCAAGTGAATTGTTTTCATACTTCTACTAAGGGCATCGGCCACCCTATTTTCCTTTCCTTTAATGTGTTTGATTTTGAAATCAAACTCGCTAAGGAGGACCATCCACCTAGCTTGCCTAGAATTGATCTTTGTTTGATCAAACAGGTATCGCAATCCACAGTGATCTGTCATAAGCACAAACTTTCTTCCCAGGAGGTAATGCCTCCACATTTTCAAGGCATGCACTATGGCAGCCAGCTCTAGATAATGGGTCACATATTTGACTTCATGCTCGTTCAATTTTCGGGATTCATAGCATATCACACTTCCTTCCTGCATAAGGACTCCTCTGAGCCCTTCCTTACAGGCATATGTGCACACGAGGAAGTTAGCTTCTAGTTTGGCGATCTTCAACACGGGTGCATGGGTCAGTAGATGTTTCAGGGTTTGAAATCTTTCTTCACATTTATGTGTCCACAGGAATTTTGTCCCCTTCTTCTAGAGGGAAATGATTGGACAACCAATCTTGGAGAATCCTTTTATAAATATCCTATAGTATCCTGCTAATCCCATAAAGGATCTAATGTCCGAAACATCCTTTGGGGTAGGCCATTCCATGATAGACCTGATTTTGTCAGGGTCTACCGCTACTCCTTCTTCGGAGAGAACATGGCCTAAGTAATGTATTTGTGTCTAGAAGAATTCACATTTGTTGAATTTGGCATAGAGTTGATGTTCTCTTAGCACTTGCAACACAAGTCTAGGATGCTCTTCATGCTCTTTTCTGTTCTTGGAGTAAATTAATATATCGTCAATAAAAACAAGCACAAACTTGTCTAGGAATTTGTTGAGTACATTGTTCATCAAGCACATAAAAGTGGCAGGGGCATTGGTCAACCCAAATGGCACCACTACAAACTCATAGTGACCATACCTTGTTCGGAAGGCAGTTTTATGGATGTCCTCACCCTTGATTCAGACTTGATGGTATCCCGACCTCAAATCAATATTTGAGAAAATAGACGCACCCCCCAATTGATCGAACATGTCATCGATCCTAGGCAAGGGGTACTTGTTCCTTATGGTTACCTTATTGAGTTGCCTATAATCTATACACAGTCTAAGGGTATCGTCCTTCTTTTTCACGAACAGGACTGGTGCTCCCCATGGAGACACGTTGGGCCGAATATAGCCCTTATCCATCATTTCTTTTAATTGCAACTTGAGTTCAACTAACTCGGGTGTGCTCATCTGGTAGGGTGTCCTAGACACCGACATCTCTCCCGGTGCAAGTTCTATCGAGAATTCTATGTCCCTTCTCGGAGGTAAACCTAGTACCTCTTCCGAAAACACATCTATGTATTCTCTCAGGATAGGGTGATCGTCAAGGCTTGGTTTGTCACCTTCAATTGTTTTCAACACCTGTATTGCATATAGGGGACATCCCTTTCGGCAATACTTTCTCATTTGTAGAGATGATATTTTTCTCACCGAGACAAGTTTTCAGATCCCTTGAAGGGTTATCTTTTTCCCTTCTTTACTTACACATTTTATAGTTTTATGGTAACAGTCCAATCTGGCTTTATGGGCGGCTAGCCAGTCCATACCAATCAACAGATCATACAATTCTAGGGGTAATAAGTTAAGGGTTGTTTGGGTGGGGAATCTACCCAACATCAATTGGCAGGTTGGTATAACCTCTGCTACCCTTCTTTTGGTGCTAGTGGCTAACTATACCAACCATGGCTTGGTATGTTTTTGTGGCTGTATTTTACACTTATCAACAGCCTTAGGGTCTATATAACTCAAATTTGAACCAGGGTCAATTAAAACAGACACTAGATGGTTGGAAATCATACCTTTTATTTCCACTATTGAAGCTTGGTGGTCGGCTTGGTTATTATCCAAGGTTGCATAAATTTGTGGCTCAATCCTGGCCACATCATTGACGGTAGTAGCTTCTTGGATGTTATAAATCCTTCGAATATTCTGTTGTCGGTGTGGACAGTCTCTCAATAGATGTTCTTCCCTGCAACCCTAGCATTTCAAAGGTTCTCTCTTTGGGTTATCAGTCTTCACTGATATGGGTCCAGAAGTTTTATTTCCGCTCAAGGAGGGAAAATTCTGCTGATGCATACTCCGAGCTAGGAAGCTCATTCTTGGGTTCTTCTTATAGTTCTTAAATCCTAGGGATTTAATTCCCCTTTTTTGAAATCTTGAACTATTCTTCTATTTCCATCCTTCGTGAGGTTCTTCTCGATGCCCAAAATGTTCATGACAATAGGTCACCTTTCGAATAGTGCCTTCTAGAGTATTTGGCTCATCAAATTCAATTATGTTCCGATAGTCCTTAGGTAGTCCACTTATGAAGCATTGCACCTTTTCCTTTTTCGCTTTTATATAGGGTACATACCTCAACAAATTGAGGAATTTGTTGACATATTCTTCTATAGTGAGTTGTCCCAGTTTGAGTTCATAAAACTCTTTAGTCTTTTCGTCGAAATATTTTTCCGACAGATACTTCTTCTGGAAGTATTTCTCAAACCGTTCCCAAGACGGGTCCTCTTCGCGAACCCCTTTCACATTCTTAAGGTCTTCCCACCAAATGGAAGCCTTTCCGTTCAAGTTGAAGGTGGCCACTTAGGCCTTCATATTTTCTTAAAATTCATGGACTCTGAAATACTTCTTTAGTCCAAGAAGCCAGGCCTCTGCCTCCTCTCCCTTCTTTATTTCACCGTCAAAGGAGGGTGGTTTGGATTTTCTGAATTCTTCGAATTTATGACCTTTGGAAGACTTTTTCTTCTTATGTTTCCTTCAGGAATAGGAACTGGTTCTGCTGCTAGATGAGCCCTCTGAATCTCTAGCTTCCTGCTCAGGGGAATCATCCAACGCTTGTCCTTTACCTTTGGGGTGGACCTTTTTCGAGGTGCTCCTCTCAGTGTGGCCACTGATATGACCATGTTTCTGAGTTTCAGGTTCATGCTGCATTTGTCTTTGTAGATCGGATAAACTCTGCAGTAAAACTGCATTAATTTCTGTTTGCTTTTCTTGTTCTTTCATCATCCTTTCATTGTCAACCTTACAGCTTTGTAATTCGACCATGAGGCTCCTCATAGTCTTGGGTAGACCTGGAGGGGTCCCTACTACTCTCCTTTCATCAGAATCTTCGTCTCTATTGTGGGATCCCTCTCCCACTTCATGGTGAGTCACCCTACTATTCGTTGATAATTTCCCGCGGTTGATCTTCCGCTTGTGTGAAAAAGGGAAAAACACTGGCTGTTAGTCAATATTTATATTTATTTATAACTAATACATAATTCATATTTTCACATGTACACACACAATAGGGGTTTTTCATTCTTAACTTCGTCTTTTGATTAGGAAGGTTAAGACAGGGGGTTACTCCTTTTAGGAGTGTTCCAAACAGAGCTTCTGCGCAACTCATTCATGAGCCCAAGAAGGCTGAGTGTTGTAACCATGCTCTGATACCAATTTGTCACACACCCGCTGTGGTGTAATAAATTTTTCGCCTTTTCTCGATGGACAGAATCCCTGAAATCCTATGGGGCTTAGCAAAGGCTAGATTTTCCCCTTTTTCCCACCTTCGTGTGATCGTTGATCATGATCACAGGCCAAACAACTAGGCGCCTTTTCACATTTTGCGACTCAGCGGTATAAGTGAGTCGAGTCTTTCGACTCACCCCGAAATGTTGAAATGCCAAAGAGGCTTCGATCAACAATTAGCCCCCCCTGGGCTATGCCTTGGTCCATATGACCACTTCTCATAATACCACAGTCTTATTCCCCTCGGGACTTATCAATACAAGAACCCGACCTCTTGTCAACGGGACTTCCAAATTCCCGATTTCCAATTCCCCAGAATGGCCTTTGTCACATTAGCCCTCCTGGCTATGCCCTGATCCAGGTGACCATTCCTCATAAGACCTTCATCCTATCTCTTTCAGGATTTATGAATACGAGAGCCCGACCTCTTTTCAACGGGACCCCCGAATTTCCAATTTGCGAAATCTCGATGGACTCTTCCTTTCGAGACTCTCCCGAAATCATGGATTGCAACCACATGTCCTCCGTCAGATGGACGGTCCTTATCGTTTCACGATTTCGTGACTTGCAACCCCCAGTGACACAAATCCTCTGTCAATTTGAATCCCTGGTATCTGAAATACCGATGGACTCTCGATCTCCGCCACGTGTCCTCCACGGATGGATGGTCTAGATCTATTTCAGGACTTCCACCATGGAGTGTCCTGATCTCTTGTCAACGAGACTTCCGAAATCCCTAAGTCTCAATCCCTAAAATGGGTAATCTAGCGACGCGTATCCTCCCTTAGTCAGACGATTCAGATCTCTTTCGGGACTTTCGCTTCTGTTCACAAGGGCTTAACCCTCATTCATCTCCTAACAGATCCAACGGCTGTCGGGTTTTCTAACTAAGATCTGATGGTTCGGATCTATCCCGCGTTGTGCACTCTCCCGCTACTCCCTAGATGTGGAAAAACCAATGGTCCATTTACTCCCATAGACCTTGATGATCTACGGTCCCGATTTCTTCGCTACTCACGAAGATAAAGGAAAAGGGTTAAGGCATGTAACGCCCTCGTTTCTTCCTCCAATCTAACAGTCAGGAATGACCGTAGATATTCCGACAGGATCTTGTCCGTCAATCGATACTTATCCCTACGCTACTATTTCGAGATTTTGAGAGGCCCATTCTTCCTCGTACCGGATTACTAAGACTTGCGCCTTCAAATCCTTTTTCAGGTTCTTGGTAAGCTTTCCAATAAGGGTATCTTTGTGGAGAGATCGATTCCGGATATTCCTGGGGACGAATAAGGGTATAGATTTCCCGAAAGCAGACTTGAACTCTGACTTAGATCAGTATACATATATATAAGTCTATCTATAAACAATAAGCCATACATGGTCCTTCCAATAAAAGCATGCAACCACCATTTCTGATCAAAACACCACATAGACAGTCTTATACTCAAACCATTCATAAACTGCACAGACTATGAGCATACATGTTAGCATATAAATTTCAAGATGCAATATGTAAAACACTTATCAGAAATAACACCCGATGTGATTGCAATTGCTGAGAGGGATGCTTGTTTCCACCCAACTGTAGGCTCAGCGACTCCCAACGAATTTACCACTAGACACCCTCGAGCTGAGACCACGATGCTTCGAGATTGAGTCTTTGTTTGCCAGTGACCGAGAACGAAGGTTACTCTCCTTCTTCTCCTCTATCACTCACTCTGTATTTTTCCAGAGTTTTTCCTTGTTCTTTCCCTCACGTCCCCCTTGATCGCCCACTCTTCCTGCCTTTTGTCCTTTCGGCGAGGTTGTGTGTGGCACGATTTTCCTCGCAGTGGTTAGGTCTGAGGACTCTACGGATGGGTGGTTCACCCCCATCCCTCATTACTCATGAGGATCCCTTTACCTACCAACCTAGCGAGTAATTTAATTCGGGGCCAACGAGCCGCTCTTGGTTCTCCGGGCCAATGAAGTCCAAATACGGTATTGGTTTCGGTGGAAGTTAACGCCACCTTTCTAGGTGCCTTCCACCACCTTGCTTCAGCCATCGTGGTCTCTTTTTCAGCACATCCCCTCTCACCAATCCTGCAATATATATATATATATATTCATAATATTATTCATATTCATCGACCTTTCTCACAAGGTCCATTCACATCACACATTCACATTTCTAAGTTTGCCACAATACTTGGCCAGTATAGTTATTTTTACAGACTGGGGGAAACAGGGTGTTACAATCTACCTCGCAGGTGTTGTCGAAAGGACCAGTAGTTAGGGCTTGTTGGTGCGCTCTTGGAGATGAACCCTGGATCTGCCCCTATGCCAACAAATGGTTCCATTGTCAAGATAGGAATCTTCTTGAGGGAATGTCAAGATGGTTTCCATCAAAGACAGAGATTCAAAAGTGGATAGAAGATCAAGAAAAGGACTTGGCTGGAGCCTAGAACAAGAACCCTAATCTTAGTATAGAGGATTGGTTGGGTAGATATATCTTTACTGATATACATGAGATTTTCTTTGGGCAATCCATCAGGAGATATATGAGTGGCTATCTAGGTTAGCAGATACCCAATTTGAGATCAGATCTAGACCACCTATGGTTTGGACGTCGACACTCATCAAGAAGATATAGAGAGTTGATAACGTCGTTTCAAGAGCAGTAGATCACTGGTTCGATAACACCATTGGAGGATATATCACAGAGTTTGTTGTTGACAAAGTAGAGTCATACAACTAAGATGAGAGGTATTTCTTTAAGGGACCCAGAGGAAAAATTTTACACGTTTTAAAGTTGAAGATCAAGATGCTATTGCATGAGAATAACATCTTAAAGGTATAATAGTTGGTCGGATTGGAAAAGGACAATGTTCAAGAACTTGGACAACGACAATGACACATAGGCTAGACATATGCATAGTGGGAGAGTGTTCAAAGAAGTTCCTCTTGCAAACCTATTTAAGAAAAACTACGAGGACGAGGGCTTCTATAGTGGAGAAGAGGTAGATCTAACAAATGAAGATCATTCATAACCCACTAGGATAGAGGAAGGGAAATCCAAAGAACCTCATCGGGAAGAGCTAGAAACTTCAGGAACCACGTCGACTGTTGAAGTAAGTACTATTATTCCTCTTGTTTTTCCAGTAGCATTAATCAATTAGAGTAATCAGAGTCACCAGAGTGCTCAGAGAACTGAAACTAGCAATACACCACATATTCAGTTAGGAAACCTAGAAATATCTATGGTAGATGAGATGAGGTTACCCACCTTCAGAGGAGATGGATTTGAAGATCCTGATCAACACTAGTTTCTATGTGAAGTTGCGTGGAGTATTAAAAATATCACCGACGAAGATGTTAAATGAGCTTAGTTTAGTACTACCATGAGAGATCGCGCACTGAGATGGTACATGAAATTTGTCCAAGGAACTGCACCTAAACCATTGAATGTCATTAAGACTGTGCTAATTTTCAAATTCAACAAAACTAAGTCAAATTCGCAGTGCATTACATAACTAAAAGAAATCAAGAAGAGAATAGTTGAACCTGTGTGGGAGTTTGATTAGAGATTTAATACCTTGACAGGCCATTTGAGTTTTCATATCCCAGACAAGCAAAACAAGGAGTGGTTCATTGTTTCCCTCTTACCACACATCAAATTTCCTCTGATGCAATAGAAGATTGCTTCGCAGGCGGATGCGTTGGATATCATCATGAATTTAGAATCAACCCCTATGGGACAATCCATCTCAGGCATCAATCAAATCTTGAGTCAACTAACTAGTTTATCTTTGCAGGTTGAAGATATGAAGAAAGAAAAGGGAAAAGATAAAAATAGAAGATATCTAGTGCATTAGATGCAAATCAGAAGGCCATGACAAGGATCATTATCCCCTATTTCATGAGTATTTGGCATCTAGAGCCCCAAGTCCTTTAAATCAAGTTACCTTACCATGGTGCGAGGTATGTAGAAATAAAGATCGCCCTAGTGAATGCTATTACATGCAAAAATATGTTTAGACACCCACAAATCTGTATTGCACATTCTGTAAGTCGGTGGGGCACAACGATAGGGATTGTAGCTGGGCCTATGACCTCATGCATGAAAGTTCAAGGGATGTATACAAAATTCAAGGCGAAGTTTAGCAATAAGGAAACACTACGCAATATAATTCTCCAAGAAGAGGAAACTTCAACCCTCGTGGTGGATTCAGAGGAAGAAGATGAGGAGGAGCTATGGGTCGAGGTAGGGGCCAAATCATTTGTTATAACTACGTGCATCAAGGACACTTAGCAAGGGACTTTCAAAACCCTTGTACCACTTGCAGCTACTGCAGCTCATTTGAACATGTTATCGAAGATTTTCCTGTGCTTCTAGCCAAACTTCAGGAGAGACGAGGACCTCAGCAGAACCTGCAAGTGCAACTGATATACGTTGAACCTCGCGGAGAGGATCCTAGAGTCACTATTATCACAAAAGGAGGCATTGTTACAAGAGAAGACAGAGCGACCCAAGGAAAGACTACAAAACAATCATGAGTTAGGAAAGTTGCAAAGAAGACACGAATTTTCGATGCAAAGAAAGAAAAACAAATATTTGAGGAGGCAAGAAAATAATTCGGGAGAGACCAAGGTTCTTCATCGAAGAAACGACCAGAATTAAGAGAATGTGGAATGCCTCTGGCATTCGATCAGTATGCTCTGTCAGGAGAAGGAAAAGAGGTAAGCAAGCTCATGGAATTCTTGTATACTTGTATTCAGTTGTTTCAGGATGAAAGCATTGTACAAGAGCTACAAAATTTAATCAAACAGTATGAGCTAGGAAAGATAGATCCCTTTCTGAATAGAGAAGTACACCAAGTCTCTAAAAAGGGAAGGACAAATAAGGAACTACACCTGAATGCTCAAATTGGACAGTATGATATCGACTATCTGGTCCTCGACTTAGGGTCATAGGTCAATGTCATGACGAAGTAGACTTGGGCACTGATGGGAAAACCTAAGTTGATCTATTCCCCTATCAGTCTTAGGATGGCTAATCAGCAAGCTGTAAGCCCCTTTGGGAGATTGGAACATGTCCCTATGGACATCGATGGAGTAAAGACATTTGTAGACTTCGAGGTGATTGAGATAGTTGATGATAGTTGTCCTTACCCTGCATTGTTAGGAATTGATTAGGCTTTCAATAATTCCACTGTGGTTGATTTAAAGAAAAGAAAAATGACGTTTGAAGGATATGGCCTTAGGTTCATTGCACCTTTGGATCTAGATGAAGGTCAGATATACACAGAACCCATCAAAGAAGAAGACCGTGCATATGAACTAGAAAACATATACAAATTAACAGCCAGACAACAGGATTACATTAATACTACGACGGATGGGAACCTAAGTTGGCGAAGTGACAACGAATGTTCATCAGATTCAGAATAAGCACTGGAGAACTGGAAGAAAAAAATGTATGAAGTATCTACAAGGAGAAGTTCTATATTAACCTGAGAAGTTCGTTGGATCGGCACAACAATAAGTAACTTGCCCACCTTTGATGGTCTAAATCACTTAGAATCATTCTTGTTGGACTTTGAAGAAATTGTACCAACACAACAAAGATTTTTGGAAATGGATGAGGCCTTGAAAGAAACCCCAACAAGATGGTGGGGGACACACAAAACAACATTACGGACTGGGTACTAGACACAAAAAAGACAGTCTACACACAGTGGGGAAGGAAAGAGCAGAAAGCACAGGCTGCTCCACACAGCCTCAAGACGAAGAAAATCAAAAGGGTCAGACCTGAAGTGCCTCGGGACAAGTCACATGTGAGTGTTGGGGGCATGTTGGCCCTTGGGGATGGAATTAAGAAAAGAGTAAAGAAGAAAAGACGGAATGTGAACTGTGCAGAAGACACAGTGATTGATAACGGGTCGAAGTGAGCAGAAGAGAAGAAAGGACAAAGCGAAGTAAGAGAAAGAAAGTCATTGGACGAGGAGATCAAGGATGACAAATCAGCAAGGAAGACAAATCATGGACAACTCAACTAGAAGGAAGGAAGGAAAGACAAGCTGGCGAAGCCCTAAAAACGCAGGTCAAGTTGACCTAGGGTTTTAAACATCTAGGGTTTTGGTATCTAGGGTTTTGACACTTAGGTTTTGGCCTAAAGTTGTTGGTGAGCTATTGTAATGTATAAATAAAGGTCAAGAGGACCTGGGATGGATTGGTTGTTGCTGTTGTTATTTCCGTTCCAAGTTCGTTATTGTTATGAGTGATTATTGTAGTGAGAGAGAGAAGCATTGAGAAGGGAGGGAAGTTTGTGCTGTAATATCTTCAGTTGGGTGCGGAGATCAATCCTGCAATTGAGTGCGCGGGGAGGGAAGACAGAGAGAAAGAGACAAGATATGCTAGCCGAGAATGTAGATAAGAACTGTATGCTTTCATATTAATATATTATAAAGCACATTTTTGTGGACATAGCCCTAGGGAGAGGGTGAACCACGTACATCTTTGTGTTGTATGTGATTGATGTTGTGTTCTCTTATTTATAGATATATTGTTATTTCATTATTGTATTAGATCTGGCAGATAGTTGTGTGAAGTAGATATAAGATGGCAATTAATATCTAGATGTTGTGTTGTTCTTGTATTGGATTTACTTTGTATTCCCTTGGTTGTAGACATCTATTTCCTACAACCCCCCATAGCTACTTTAGGTGAGACTGCATCTGCCTCAGAGGTGTTTCCGAAAGGGCCAGTAGTTAGGACTTGTTGGTGCGCTCTTGGAGCTAAACCATGGGTCTTCCCCTATGCCAACACACCTTGTTCTCAGCCACAGGCATGTCCAACTCTGCAGATCACCTTTCTCACAGGAGAATCATCTGGATTTATTCTCAACTCTCTGAATGGAGGAGGTCATCTCTACGTTCCAGCTCTGTCTCAGATAGGAAACACACACCCTTCTTGGGGATTTCTCTCAGGTTTGTAAGATAGAGAATTTCTCACATAGATGCAATGATCCACATCTCATAGGTTTGTAAGTTGGAGAATGCCTCACATAGATGCAATCATCAACACTCCCTCTCAGCTAGGGAGGCATTCTTCATCATGCCAAGTCTCACATAGATGTTCTTTGAATTTTGTCTTGGTTGGAGTCATCAACACTCCCTCTCAACTAGGGAGGATTTCTTCATCAAGGTAGTTTGGTGAAGATGTCTGCAATCTGCTCATGTGTAGGAAGGTACTGCATGTGTAAGATTTTCCTCTATATCATATCTCTTATATAAGGATATTTCATCTCATCATGTTTCGTTCCATTAGGAAACACTGGGTTCTCAAGGATATTTACACACGACTCTTGGTTATCATCATAGGATCCATCGCATGGTCAACTAAATCTATCAGAAGCTTGTGAAGCCACATTGCTTTGCACACTTGATGCTATATACTCTGCCTCTGTGATACCCAAGGCCACGTAATTTTGTTTCTTGTTGTTTCAGGAGACCATGGAAACCTTCATAGTAGAACAACAACTGGATGTGTTATTCCAGTCCACTGTATTTTCTTCTCATTTTGAATCGACATATCCTGCAAACTCAAGTTCACACTAGAGGCATATCGTAGGCCATATCCAACTATGTCTTGTATATATCTCAATACATGTTTTGTTGTTGTCTAGTGAGTCTGTCTCGGTTGACTCATGAAATGAATAAGTACATTCATTGCATGGCATGAATCAATTATGGTGTTAACCAAATACATTGGTGATGTAATCAGCTTTGGATCAATCTTATCTTAATCATCATCAATCTTTTTATTTAAATCCATCACAGTGGATTTTTCATTCTATCATACTAAACTTCTTTAATATTTTCACTGTATATTTTCCTTGACTCAGGAAAATAACATCGGTCCTTTGTCATACTTCTTGTCCCAAGAAGTAGTGCATCATACTCAAATTATTCATCTCGAATTCAGAAGTCAAGGATTACTTGTATCTAACAACAAGGCTTTTTGAATAAGTTATCAAAATCAAGCTCTCATCACCAACACTGTAATAATATTGGTTTGGATCAACAACACTCTTGCCGAAATCCAAACTCATCAAGAATCTATCTATCTGATATAGTTTCCAACTCATGGATGGTAGTATGGATGGAAGTGTATCGGGTTTACTAGATCAAGTGTCTTATCATAGACAACTCCCTCTGTTTGTGAGAAACCTTTGGCTATAGATCACATTTTGTATTTCTTGACACTTCCATCATATGCATGCTTGATCTTATAGATCCACTTGGAAGTTACTATAGACTTCTCTTCTAGTCCCTGAATGATATCTTATACATCATTCTTTAAGATATATTGGTATTCTTCTGTTATGGAATCTTTCCATACTTGTTCTCTTGTTGCTTCTCTAAGACAAGGAGGCTCAACATCAATGAAGTGGCTCAAGACTGAAGGATAGCTCGAAAATATCTTTTGCTTTCTCGGGATGTACCTTGAGAGGCTTGTATGTTTCTCTGCCTCTTGCAGAGTGAGTCTAGGTAGGAATTTTATGCCCTACTGCAATATCTCTGAACATATCAACTGGAGCAACTGGATCAATTGGAATAATGTTTGTCTCCCTCTGAACTGCTTAAGGGGGAGAAGGTATTGTCTTACTATCAATCTTCGTCTGAGATTATCTAGATCTTTTGAAGGACTATCTCTTCTTCAAGGACAATGTCTCTTCTTGTCTCAATCTGCCTCTGACCAGGGATGTCGATCTGGAATGTCTTTGAAGATTCAGTGTATCATTTATTTCTAAAGGATCTAGCTTGGACTACTTCTCTTTGGGCACATGAAAATACACTGGGCACCCAAATAACCTGAAGTGTTCAATCTCAGGCTTCATTCCGGTGAAGACTTCTTCAGGAGTTATGTTTTTCAAATTCTGGTGAAGATTCTTGTTCTAAACATATACTGTGTCATGCATTCTTCTGCCCATAGAATCATAGAAGGATTCTGATCATTTATTATTGGTTTCCCCAAGGATGGTTCTATTCTTCCTCTTTCTCAATTAGTTTTGAATCCCTCTGAGTCAAGTGGCTCCCTCTAAAGGATAAAAATTTTCCTTTATTGTTAACCTGTCTGGAACAAGAAAAAAAGAGAAACCAACACAAGAATATATCCTAAAGGAGAATAATGAGTGAATCTCTAGAATTAAAACAATTTAAGGATTGTTTCCACAGCTACAACACCTACTTGTAATGTAGAAAACTTTAGAAATATAGGTTAGAGGAATGACAATTTCAACAATCAAACCTAGAGTCTTCACTATGAGTGTGTTGTTCTTCTGAATGCACTGAGATCCCTCTGGATCCATAACTTTAACAAAAGGTTCCTTCCTCCTGCAATTCCCCTCGTGACAATGATACATATAATATATATACAAGTGCATACCTGGGGGTGTTGATATGATTTCACCAATGGCTCTTGGTTGATATTTGTCCCCTTGATATATTCATGAAGGAGGTATGTCACAGTGCCACCTTTTTTTATTACCCACAATACATCTTCCTTTGAAGTCTTGTCTTCCAGAAACTTGAAGTTGCTTGATCCATCAAGCTTAACTTCCATCATAGTTGTGTTCATCATAATTTTAGATTCTTCACAACCCTTTGTCAACTGGGCTAGAAAACCTAACAGCTAGGCTAGGCTAGCACTTTTAGATTTTGTTGGACTTATGATTTCCAACAATAATTCTTTGAAAGATGAGAGAACATTGGTGAGCTGAAGAGCTCCTTTAATGAGTTGCAGAAACCCTAATACTTAATTTTCTGCAGAAATTAGTGAAACCCTAGAGTCAAAAATTGAAAATGCTCGGAATTTCATTCTAAGAGTCTCCAGAGGTGCACTGGAGGAGGTCGTACTTTCCTATTCCAAAAATATCCCCAACTTCCAAGTATTAAGGGATGAAAACTAGAAATAAGGAGGGTCATACATAATTTCTCGAAAACCTAGGAGGGTCGTACGGTTCTGCAAAAAGAGGACGGTTTGCCTTGAATTTTTGTGCAATGGGTTCTTCAAGACCTACGCTCTGATACCATGTTGATTTTTCAATAATCTAGTTTAAGCATGTAGTTCATTTCATTTTTTCATTTGTCTTAACCATAAACAATAATGTTGTAGCAACCAAGATCACAAGTCTAAGAAACACCATGCACAAGAACACAAGAAGTATCCTGGGAAACCCTTCTCAACAAGGGAAGAAAACCCAACCAAATCCTTTGCTATATTATTCAAGAGAAATACCTTCACCACCAATAAGACCTAGCACACAAGAGGGCTCTCAAACCCTAGAAGACTAGCACCCAAGAGAGGTGCACACTTTTCCCAAGAAGGCGTACTTGCTGAAATTTCCAAACTCATGTGAAAGATATATTTTCTCAATGGGGAATTTACCTTTACTTATACTAACCTGAACCTGCCAACAGAAGTGTCTATTGGCACAACAGGGCCGACCTCACTAGCTTATAATATAATTAATATTAACCAGATTAATTATCTTTTACATTAATTACTAGTCACATTAAGGTGTGGCCGACATGTACCCTTTACATTACAATTAGGGTTACAGGAAGGTCTGACTCTTGAACAATATAGCAAGGGATCTTATACACCCACTAGTGCTCATCCACTAGGGGCACATCCATAGGGATGTCAATATCTCTAGCTCACTGCATTACACAGAAGAACTAGTTCTTCACACGTTCACTTGTGCTCGTCCACAGGCACATCCACTCAACAAATCTTCTTTCCCACTGCATCACACAGGAGAGTCATCTGGAGTTTCTCGTCAACTCTTTTTCTCAGAGGAGGCTAATACATCATCTTCATTTCTGACCTCATGACGATGCACCCAACACTTTGGGATTTCACACGTTCACCTTGTGCTAAGCCATAGGCATGCCCAACTCTGTAGATTGCCTTTCTCACAGGACAATCATCTGGAGTTCTTCTCAACTCTCTGAATGGAGGAGGTTATCTCTACATTCCAGCTCTGTCTCGGATAGGAACCACACACCATTCTCAGGGGCTTTCTCTCAAGTTTGTAAGCTGGATAATATCTCACATAGCTGCAATGATCCACATCTCACAGGTTTGTAAGCTGGAGAATGTCTCACATAGCTACAATCATCAACACTCCCTCTCAGCTAAGGAGGCATTCTTCATCATGCCAAGTCTCACACAGATGTTCTTTGAATTTTGTCTTGGCCGGAGTCATCAACATATATATATATATATATATATATATATATATATATATATATATATATATATATATATATATATNAGTTATGTTCACAAAGTATATAACAATATTCTAATTTGTCTCCTATCTCCCCAAACACGAGAATGGAATTTAGTTTATATAGATGTGGTTGGGAATCTACCCATAACAATTTTTATTTACAAAAATCCCTAAATCTATGGACATATAACCGTTGTTCATTAAACACATGACGTGTTTCACAAAGAAATGTATAGTCCAGAGGTATCAAAATACCAAAATCCCATGAATTCCAAGGTAGATATATGTGGCTATAGGTAAATGCACTTGAACTTCCCCTTGATTCACTCCATTTCTCTGTCCACTTGTGCATTGAATGAATTTGAATTGCTTCCTTTTGATTATGGTATTCTCCAATCCTCTGAGGAATCACCATCTCTTTATTGCATCCTTGGATTAATTGCATCCTGTGATATGATTGGTCATTCTTAGAGTTTATGGTTAGCATATTTTATTTGCATTGAATATAAAGCTCAAACTTCTGCCCTAAATTTATAATATAAACATGAAAACATGAGAAATAAAATGCATATTTACCTTTGTACAAATGATGGCTAGGATAGGTGGAGAATGGTATATATGAGGGTCAAATTTGGATTTATTGAACTTCAACATCATCAAAATAGAGACAAAAACATATCATTTCACATTCTTGACATTCCCCCTTTCCTAGTTTCTTGCATGAACTCATGCAACATCATGTTCCTCCTCTATAACACCTAGGTGTAATTCTCTCCAATTGTATGTTGGATTTCCAAAGGCAGACTTAGGATATAACCCAAAAATTCTATTAATATGTTTCCAAAGTGCAATATCTTCCATATTGTTCCATTGGAACCTTGCTTTATACTGCTGAGTCGGGCACCAGATCAATGGGTAGTTGAATCCTATCCCAATCAATCTATTTCCATGTCTTTTCATTGAATTAATGTACAAATCAACCCTTGAGAGTGCAAGCTCAAAATGGGGGTACCATGTGGGGCTCGTGTTCCTCAAAACATTTGGAAGTGAAAACCGTATATCATAGGAGGCTAGAAGATCCTGTAGTGAATGTGCCTATACAATAGCTTGATGATTATTAATAGCATATTATCTATGAACTCTTACCTTATGAGAATCCCCTGGGTCTTTGATCAATCTTTTGTATTCTTGAATAACAACTCGAAGCATAGGATATTCTTCTCTTACCATTAAATCAGAGTTAAAATTTTCTTGTGTGTAAAAGTATTTTGAAGATATCGATTAGACAAGACTGTAAATGAAAGAAGTAAATACACGAAGTTTAACATCCCCAACAAAAATGATTGAGATTCCATCGTGTATGATTTTGTAGCACATAGTTGAATAAGTATAATTCATACAATAAATTATTGTCATGGTCTTCAACCTGAAGGAAAACAATGATGAATTCCTTTGGATTTGCAATTTTGTGAATCCTTCCACTTATTAGTTGCTTGATTTTAAATTGAGTCCACCTATCATGCAAGTAGATGGAGTGAATCCCCGAAGGAACTTTGTATAACAACCAATATAATCCCAAAGAGAAAACATCATGTAGGTTTTTCTGTATCTCATGTAATTATTTATGTACATATCGATTTTTCTCTTCCACCTATTTTCCTGGCTGAGGTAGAGAGAAAACCATTTATGTTTGAGTTTATCCATGACTTACTAATGGCTCTCTTGATTAATCACCCATAAATCAAAGAGCTCATATTTTGTTCTCCTTCCAAGAAAGTCAAGTTTTAGTTGAAGGAAGGTAGATGTATTGGCCAAAATATCATCAAGGATGGTGTTTATAAATTGCTCAATATTTACCATATCTCCTTCATCAATTTTCTTGAGTGTTTTTTCCTCAATTTCTATTACTTGTAACAGAGTGTTCATCCTATGAATTATATCTCTCTTTAATTTTCTAAATTTATTTTTCAATCTTTGATTTTCCATTTTCAACCTCATATTCTTCTTTAAGATATTCAAATTACCATGATTATAAGCTTTGAATGAAGTGTAACATCCCGCTCTTGTGAGCACAAGTTATTGAACTATTATTTGATGACACTTGTGTGCAAGTGATCCAGTTATAGTACATGGTTATTTGTTTCACTTATGGATTTTTATCATGATGTTGATGGTTGTGATTTAATGTTATTTGAGATATATGTATTGACAAATGCTATTGTTGAGTTTCCCCTGAGTGTGCAGGTTAATTGACAGATTGTGGATGCCGATGACATCAATGGACCTCCTTGGACTCCGGATTGAGTCAGGGAGTGGATTGTATTGGTTTCAGTATTTCATTTATGCATATGTGACATATGATCGATTATAATATGATTTTATATATGGATCATTGATAGTGTTTCATTGATGGATGCAGGATGACGAATGCTTGCTAATCTAACTCACATAAGGAGTAAAGGGGCCATGCACATATACTAGATATTGAGGGAGAGGTGTGCAGAGCCCTTATTACAACCTACCGGTACTCTCGTCGTGGCTCGAATTGTAATTTAACGATTACCTAGTTCGAGATGTCCATGATGTCACGAGGGAAGACCGAGACAGTGGATCATGAAGATTTCTAAGGGGCTTGCAATAAGGCGGAGTCATTATTCCTCAGAAGCCCTTAGTCTCTCACAAGGTCACCCGAATGGAGTGTTGAATCCAAGGGTTGGACAACTACCAAAACCAGTCAAATTGCGAGTGGTACCCTTGGAGCACTGAGTTGCGTCTTGAAGGGAATGTTGTGAAAGTAACATTTGAATCAATGAATCTAGGTGGCCTAGAAAACCTTGAGCGAGTAATTAAACCTTATAAAATCTTTAAACATTGTCAGATTTAATTAATTAATTAAAGATTGAAATTATTAATTTTAAATTCCCAAATGAGAGTCTAAGCCTATTCAAAAATTAAGCCTAAGTCTAAGTTTTGGTAAGAATACTAAAACTACATTATAAATTAAATAAAAATGAAATGAAGTAAGTCAAGTTAAGAATTAAGAAAAAGGTAAAATATAATTAAATATTTGATATAGGGCACATGTGCAAGAAAATATAAAAGGAGGTTTTTTAAATAAGAAAGAAATAAACATAAAAGAATGTGTATGCATAGAAAGGTATTTAGAGTCTAGTTAACACTAGGTTAACTAGAAGACGAATCATATTTTAACTCAACTCAGATTTAGTAAGGTCGGTCATTAAATGGAAATATGGAGAATAAAGAGACAACTAGGAGTGATTTAAGGAGCGTTTTTAGGAAGGGTGAGAGAAATTGACTTTAATTAAATAAGATGTGGAATTTCTTGTGCAACTTGGGGAGAGGGTGACAAGTGTAAGGGGGAAATAATTCTAATTTATTTAATTAAAAAGTGAATTAATTGTGCAAGTGGGGATGTGTCATTAAGGAAACTCCTATAAAGAAAATGGTGGAGAGGGAAAAATGGGTCATACGGGTTATTGACAAGGTTATGCTACCAGATTTTGTTTTACTGGTTTTACTTGTGAGAGTTGGGATACCCATCTTAAAAGAGAGTGGTGGCTCTACTTTGCGAGGCAAGCTTGGAGCTAGAGTGTTTTGGTTTTGTGCGTGTAGCCCCTTTGTGGCTCAAGGAGCTAAGGGGGAAGAAGAGTACCTTTAGCGTTGGATGGGAGGTACCGGTGACGTCTCAACGATTAGAGAGCAGAAGAAGAAAGAAGCGATATTTTCTGAAGATCAACTTCGACTTCATCACCTTTGGTTACGATATTTTATTTAAAATTGTAACTACATTGTGCTTTTTAAAATTGTATAATCGAGTTTTTCATTTTACCCATTCTGATTGAATTTTACCCTCCTTAATCATTCCATCTTGATTAGGCGTGACCTGAAATCCTTAAGTAAGAGCATCCTTGAAATCGTGGGGTTCGAAATCTGAGTCCAATGATAATTAGGAAGTGTCCGTTTTAATGGAATCAATCCTATTATAGATTATTATTACTCTCAAAATTTTTAATCATGAATTTAAATTAAATAAATTATCTACCATGGGAAGCTCGTGTGGTATAATGAGTTAATCCTCCATGGAAAATGGTTGAAGCATAATTAGTTATTAATTAATATTTGAATCCTTATATTATATGTGGCCGCTTCATAAAAAGGGAAACAAAATTTAAAATTTAGACGAGGTGTCTTATTAAGATCTACATATTAATCCTTAGGGAAATTATAGTTCGATACATCTAAATGCAATGAATGAGATAATTTTCCAATTCCATCCTTATGGAATCAATCTTATTAGTAATTTTACTTCAAAATTTTATGGAATAATAACATATAGTCAATAATTGTTCCTACTTCAAAGTTATCAATTGTGAAAGTTAATTAATTAACATGTTTATGTTTTAATTTAAAGGGGCTTATGATATATTGTTTGATTATTCACTTGAGTAATAAAGTCAATTTATATGATGTATAATAGTTAGAGTTAAGGTTTTTATATAAAGGGTATTGTTTGATTATTCACAATATAGAAAATATAGAAGTTTTACCTTTCCTTTTCTTTCTTTGAACATTATTAATCCCTGGTTGGATGGTTGTGTCCATGCTTTCTCCAGCTATTGTTTCTTCTAATAAATGAATAGGTACATCTTATCCCAATGTTTTGGTGGTTTTGTTTCTATAAGCATCCATATATTCTATCCATGTATCTCCTCAAATGTATTTGTAGATTCAACCTTAAGAATACCCTTAAATGTAACTTATGTAGTTTCAATCTCAGGCTAGCATTCAACTTCAAAGAATTATTTGGAATTACCCTTTGTTGATTCTGTAGATGCAGTCTCATATTTCTTTGTGCAATCAGTGTTGGGATCCTATGTATATTTATCATTGGGTTTCTTTATATACTCATCATTGGGTTCCTTCTCTGAATCTGATAGATTAATGACTAAATGATCCTTATGAAGTCGATTTTGAGATTTGGAAACCCTTGATTTAATTTTTGTATTTCTACAGGATTGGGACTCCTTATGAAGTCAATTTTTAGATTTGGAAACCCTTGATTTAATTTTTGTATTGCTATAGGATTGTCCCAATCTTGTAGCTCCATTATCTTGGTGGTTTATTTTTAAAAAAAATCCCTTTGACTACGAGGGTTTTTCTTGACAAGGTAACACGCATGCCCTAGGCTTGCTCCTCATAGTATTTTGAAAAACTTACCAATTTATCCTTGTTATTTCCATCTTTTCCCTAAATAACAATGTTATAAACCTTGTGTGATAAACCCCTAATGGTTGAGGTCGTTTTTTAAAATATTTTTCCATCTTAACTAAATTCTTCAAGAAAAAGAAAGAAAAATTCATTGGACTCTCATTTTTTAGATGCAATAGAATCCTAATGTGATAGTGAAAGATAATACTAAAACATCCTTCACAAGTAATAAACTTTTTCACAATTAGAGCTATATTCATCCATGGATCATTTAGCAACTCTCTTTGAATACCCTTCTTCTGAACTTCATACATTTTTAAAGGAACACTTACAAATTTATATCAACTTTCATCTAGCAGTTTGTAGTGTTTTGACCATCGTTCTCCCTCCAACTTTAATCATGTAGCACGACTTATAGTCTCTGCATATTCTCCATTAAACGTTTGAGAAAACTATGAAATCGTAAGGAAGGATAACCATCATGGTCGAGTAAAGATATTCAAAGCTTCGGGGATCTATTGAATAATGTCAATGTTATCAGGATCATTGTGGTTTTGAGCTCCTCCTATTCTGTATACACATATTTCTCTTTGCTTTAAATTGTATACAAATTGAGCCTTAAGTAGTTTGGTAATGAACCCGACTAGTTTGGATACAACCCGATAGTTTTAATGATAGTATTCCTTACACATTACTTATCATGATTATTCATGCTACACAATGCCATTTCATAGTAATGATATCTAGGAGTGTAGGCTTATGATTTGAAAATAAAAAAATAGTCTAAGGTTTGATACAATCCTAAGCCAATTCAAGCTCTATAATGTTTTTTCATAGGATTTGTAGAAATAAATGAGGGCTATTGGTTATAATCCAAACTTCCTAAGGTCAAATATACA
>ML858471.1:14883-26223 GCA_009831015.1 Picea engelmannii
CAAGGTGAAGTCTGGTAGTGCCAACACTGGACAAGTGCCCATGACTTCCTTCATGTGATCAAAGGCTTCCTGTGATTTCTCGGTCCATATGAAGGCCCCATGCTTGGTAAGATCTGTCAGCGGTGCTCCAAGCTGAGAAAAACACCAGACGAACCGCTTGTAATAGATGCACAACCCGAAGAAGCTCCTCAATTCTGTCACATTCTTGGGCATTGACCAATCCAGAATGGCCCTGATCTTCTCTTGGTGCACCTGTATCCCCTGTGCACTGATGATGTGGCCTAAGTAAAGTAGCTCTGTCATACTGAACTCGCACTTGGACTCTTTGGCATATAATGATTGTGCCTCCATGATGCTCAATACCTCATCCAGGTGCCTCATATGCTCTTGCCATGACCGACTATAGATCAATTTGTCGTCGAAGAAAACCAAGACTGATTTCCTTAACTGATCCTTGAATATATGGTTCATGCAAGACTGGAATGTAGCGGGTGCATTGGTTATCCCAAATGGCATAACCAGGAACTCGAAGTGTCAAAAAAGATATCGAAATGTCGTCTTCTCTATGTCCTGCTCTCGGATGTTGATCTGATGATATCCAGAGTGTAGATCATTTTTTGAGAAGAATACTGCCCCATGCAGTTCATCCATCAACTCGTCAATGCATGGGATAGGGTACCGGTTCTTGATGGTTTTCTTGTTCAAGGCTTGGTAATCAATGCACATCCTCATGGTGCCATCCTTCTTCAGAACTAAGACAACTGAAGAAGCAAATGGGCTGCTGCTTGGTCTGATGTGTCCCATTGCCAAAAATTCCTTGATTTCCTTCTCTATCTCATCCTTGAACCTCCTAGGATGACGATGGAGGGGTGATCATAGGTTTGGCCCCCTCCTCCAACTCAATGGTGTGCTCAAACCCCCTGTTAGGTGGTCTCCATGGTGGAATTGCCTCAAAGACCTGCTGATGTCGTCCCAATAAATTCTTGATCTCTGTATGGTATTGTTGTCGTCCTCCTGAATCCTTCTGAGTAGTGATCAAGCATTCTGTGGCATATGCTACCTCCCCATGTCTAAATATCCTCTCCATCCTCTTGGCTGAAACTGTCCTAGGTGCTACTGTCAACATACCTCTTAGAACAACCTTCTTCCCATCCTGATTTCTGAATCCCATTTCCAAGGTTTGGTAGTTGGTAGTGATTTTTCCCAAGGTAATCATCCACTAAACTCCGAACACCACATCTGTGTCTGATAGGTCAACCACATAAAATGTGTCTCTCACTGTGTAGTTTCCTAACTTCATCTCTAAGTTTGGAACTCTGTCTAGACACTCCACTGTGTGGACATCTTCTACCGCAACATCAAACCCCTCAAACTCCTCTGTCTGAAGTTCTCGTCTCGATACTAGTGAAGCGTCGATGAATTTGTGGGTGGCCCCACCATCTATCAGGGAGATTTCCCGTTGCCCCTGAATAATCCCTTTGATACAAAGGGTATCATACCTAGGAACACCATAAAGGGTCACTATGACACCCCCCTTTGTTGGTTTCCTCCTGTTAGCCTGTTCTGGCGATTGTGGGACTACTGGAGGATGGGATCCTGCCGGTGTGGGTGGTGTACGAGGAGGCTGCTTCTCTGTTAGTGCCGACTCCTCCTATGAACTAGTGGATCCATTGTCCTGCTCCTCCTCCTCATTGTCCACACTGTCTACTACTACCTCAATATAATGAATCTCTCCCTTACCCATGCACCTGTGGCCTGGGGCCCAAGGATATCTGTAGCTGAAGAAAAGCTTCTTCCTCATAAGCTCTCGCCTAGTCTCATCATCCAACTTCTCCTTGCCCTTCCATTCTCTCTGGAATGGCTTCCTGTCTCGATCCCTCTGGGGCACAAATGGTTTGGAGAAAGTTTTAGTCTTTGGCACTAAGTCTGCCAGATCTCGAGTGTGAAGGATGGCATCCTGCAAAGTGGGAGGCCTATATGCCTTCACCCATCCTCTCAAAGGCTCTGTGATTCCTTCAGTGAATAACATGATCAACCTAGGCTCTGATATATTTTTCACTGCCACAACTACCCATTGAAACTCTGTGATGAACCCCTCTGCTGTTCCAGTTTGTCTCAACTGGGCTAGATCCCTGAAGTGTATCTCGAGATCCTTCCTTTCAAACCTATCCATGAGCCTATCTACAAACTCCCTATAGGAGGTGATGCGATTGTGACCCAATGTCACCAGTCCATTATACCACCACTCGTGTGCCTCACCCTCCAAGTGTAAGGTCGCGAAACTGATGGCCTCTGTCTTGTTCATCTGGTTGAGCTTGTAATATGTTTCTAGCTTCTATACCCAAGCTCTGGTGGTGTATTTGGATGATCCATCGAAAGAATGGATGGTGAGTTTCCCAACTTTTCAGATGAAATCGAGGTTATGCCCCTACTGCTGTTGTGGTCCTCCCCTCTGCGGATCTCTGGGGCGGTTCCTGAGTCTGAATCCACAGTACTCGACTAAGGTCATGTCCTATTGGAAGTCATGACCCAATGCTACGTACTCCCTCCTATACTCTGCAATGTCGTCGACATGAGTGGGTGGCCTCTGTGCTATTGGTGGCGGTGCTACTACCAGGGGTGCCCTCTGGAAATTGGGAAACAAGGGTCTGGGAATCCTAGTCGCAGAGGTGTATGTGCGAGAGGGTGATTGGGGTATATTTCTTGCTCTTGAGTTCCCCTGTGCTGCATGTGGGAATTTTGTATCTGGGGTGCCCACTCTAGCCAATCTATCAACCACTTGTGCCAAGGACCGAGACATGGTCCGTTGACTAGCTAACATATCATTGATAACCTGCATAAAAGCTACCTCTGGATCTATGAGGGCCTTTCCACTACCCTCTAGTCACTCATATCTTTCTCCTAGCATCCTCTCTGCCTCACGCTTAGCCTCACACTCTACCCTTCTCTCTGCTTCTCTGTGTGCCTCTTCCTCTTCCTCTGAGCTAGGAGGAAAAGGGGGAAAATCAGGCCTATGCCTTCTTTCTTGATGCCTGTTGTAAGTGACATATTCGTCACCTACGTGTTCATGACCCTCTGGGTCTTCTGCTGCACTCATTGTCTTTAGTTACAGGCTGGTAGGACTAAAGCTCTGATACCACTGTAATGTTCCTGACTTGGCTAGTCTAGGAAATGTTGATAATGTGTGTGTAGGACCAATTGTTTACAACATATAAATGGTCATACAAATAATAAATGCGACAAAGGACTGCAAAGTCTATATTATGATATCTCTGCGGATTACAAAGGCCGAATGCGGCTGAATAAAATGACAACACTCAGCTAGATCAAAAGACAAAAGGATCTTAGCCAGAATACAAATAAACAACTAAAGATAATACCCAGAATATGTGAGCACTGTGTAACTGCTGCTGAAGAATGATGGAAGACCTGTGTGATCTTCCTGGTGACTAGGGTGTGTCTCTCAACACCAAAATCGGCCAACTGGTGTCTTCCTCCTGGAATCCACTGAACTATCTCTCCTGAGATGTGCCTCTCTCCTCAATGACAAGTCATAATTTGCATAATAATGAATTAGGTCATTGACCCTTCCTTTATAGCTTTCCAAAACCCTAAATCATGCTGAAACCCTGATTAACTGTTGAATTCCAAAACCCTAAATCACTGCTAAAACCCTAATTCACCGTTGACTTCTATTTTTAGCTCATAATGACTTAAAAGCGCTTTTAACCCTTTTCATCTCAATGCCACTTTCCGAATATAACACATGTGACTTGAGTGACCTCTAGTAACTCTGTTTACCCCTCTTTGGCCCTGGCTATAGTCTAACGAGGCAGTTTAGACCATTAAGCCTCCTCTCTGGAGCTCCTATTTTGAAAGGGACATTACAATAACAATCATATCATTTGATATCAACCTGCATAGAAAACATTGTTTTGATATAAATTGAATCATCTAGGCCATTTTTCCACTCACATCTGTGAGATTTGGAAAGAGAATCTGCCCTCAGAAGGTAAAACATCAATGATGAGTTATCTGGACTATTCTTCTCAAGCAAGGAAGAACAACTTTCCCGATTTATGAGCCTGGACCATTCACTTATCCGGGCCATTCCTCTGGCACTAAAAAAAATGCAACCTGGAGAGAATGAATCTGCCCTAGGGAATGCCTGTCCCTGATTGTTGAACCTGGACCATTCACCTATCTGGGCCATTCCTCCGGCACTAAACAAAGTGAATCCTGGAGAGAATGAATCTTCCCTAGGGAATGACTGTTCGGACCATTTCCTAAGGAAATGACTGTCCTGCACCAACCTCCAAAACAGACCATTCTTCGAAACTGCTCACAACTGTGAGCTTTGAAAGAATGACTGTCCGACGAGGCAGACCAATCTTCTTGACCACTACTGAGAGTGACTGTCAAGAAGAGAGATTGTCCTAGACCATTCCCCATGTTAACCACAAGGACAATCACTGTCTATGGTACATCAACAATCCATCGAACCATTTTCATTATGAAAATGACTGTTCGATCTGGACCATTTTTTGAACTGAAAAATGCCTGTCAGTTAGAAATATCAAACCACTTTCCGAACTAGAAAGGAAATTCTTATCCTGGACCATTTTTCGAACTTGAAAAATGACTGTCCATAGATTAATAACACATCGGTGCTCCCTCCCAACCTGGGAGTCATCTCTTCCTTTTTCAATAAGGAAGTCGTCTCCACGAGCTTCAGCTTGAGTACACAAATTCTTTCATCTTGGACAGAGACTTTACCAAAATGTCTGCTTACCTGCTCATTTGTGGAGATATATATTGGAGAACCACTTTCTCTTTTCTGGACTTCATCATGGAGAGTGTAATTCTTGATCTCAATGTACTTCGGTCTTTCTGTAACACTGGTATTCTCTTGAAGGCTTCATATAGATATGATCAATATAGTATATCATTGTTGGATTCATCTTTCGTTTCCTCCTGGCTCATAACATCGCGACAAGGGTCAAACTGGAACATATCCAAGTGGTACTTCTTCTGCCATCATGAGAGCTTTGTCATGGATTGGCAATCCATCATCCTTGAGTTCCTAGTAACCATTTTGATACAGTATCTCTGTTATAGAAGTTTTTTCACCACGCTTCTGCTGTGCATTGGAGGTTCTCCACCAAGTTGTCTTCTTTCATCTGCATACAAAGGTCTCTTCTTGGTATACCTCAAAACCTTGAGGTTGTTCTCCATAGGTTCTTTATTCAATTATTCTGGAGAACAGTCTTTGCATTTCTCTGATGTAAACTCCAGACCATGGATATTGTAGATGATATAATGGATCATGTAAAGGTATATTTGTTTTACTAGAACAAGCAATCATCATAGTCTTCTCCCTCCATCTTGGAGAATCTCTAGTTCTGGATCTCACAATGCTTACATTCATAAGTCTTCCATACATTGTTCTTCATCACAACTTTCAGTTCCTTTGCTTGATTGCTTTCATACCAGGTTGGTAGTCTTGTGATTCTTGATACAATGACTAGTTGTTCTGGATTTTCCTTCTCTCTTGGAATCTTCATGTTCTTTCTCATGTTTTTATTTAGCTCTTAGGTCCATGGAGTTTTCTATAGATTCCATGCCCTGCAGATTCCAACTTCTTTCTTTAATCATAGGATCATGGATGTGGATGGACAACCAGGGATACTTTAATAAGACTTCTTCTAAAGTCAAACTGAACACGTGTTGTTTTTCATGGCTGCCACTATTGATGTGAACATGGATAGATACTTCATCATATTCAATGGATCATACTATTATGATTATCTCCCTCCTAATCCTTGCTTTATGCATGAATGAATGCTCTTCTTTTTGGAATTCTGTAATCATCTCCCTCCAGCTAAGAGAGCCCACGCTTCTGTCTGCATCCTTATTGCCTTCTGCAAAGTGTCACAAATCCTTTTCCAATTTCCTCTTGATTGCTGACTTCTTTCTATCTTTACTTCTTCTAGGTTTCTTCAAGATTGATTTTGATTTCGGCTTATCTTGCAACTATTACTTATGCAATGACTTCCACATGAATTTTTACTAGGGGTTGTTGATGTACTTCATCCTTTCATGTGTATTGCCATTTATTGTGATAGCAATCCTTATCTTGTTGTTCTTACATAGGTATAACTTTTCTTTGAACATCTTATAGATATGAAAAATATGGACATAACCTATGTAAACATGGTATGTACAAGAACTATGAAGAGTATTGTTACCTTGTCTTAGAAGAAGAAGTCTGTTTCATCCTACTTAGTCTTCCTTAAGGGTTTCCTTTCTTCGACAACTGATGCTTCTTGTATCTCCTTCCTTTTCTTTGGCTCGGGACAATGATTCTTGTAGTGACCATACTTTCAACATTTGAAGCATTGTATTTCTGACATTTCTTTCTCTTGATTTGGATTCTTCCTTGAACCAAACTTCCTTTTGTTCCTGGAATTCTTGAATCTTGTTGTGAAGGCTTGATCATCATATTTCTTTTGGGGTTTCTCTTTTGCACTGATCCTTGATTCTTCTTATGCACAACAAGTCCACAGTTCTTCAAATGTGGGATACTCCTTCTTTTTGTTCATGCTTGCGACAAATGCATCCCATGTCTTGGGAAGACCATTGAGTACTATATCTACCAATTCCTTTTCTGAAATGATCTCTTCAATGGCTTGTAGTTGATATCTAAAGTGAGAGATTCTCACAAAGTATGATTTTATGTTGTCATCATCATTCATCTTCATGTCACAGAGCTCATTCTTCAGTCTCATTACTTGTCCAATGTTTCTGACTGAGAAGAGGTTTGTTAGGGAATCACACATCTTCTTAGACAAATCAAGATGGGAGATGTAGGGTATCAAGTGGTATTTTATAGAATCCACTATGATACTCATGGCATTGATGTCATTGCCTTTGAACTTCTCCATAACCGCAACGTTCTGTGGTTCCTTCTCTTTTCCTTCTTCAAACTCTAGTTCCACAATCTTTCATTTCACGATATCCAACACTTTGTTGTTGGCAAGGATGAGATCAATCCTTGTCTTCCATGCTTTGAAGTTAGAAGCCCCATCTAACTTGTTTTCTGACTTCATAGAGTAAGTCATGGTTGCTTTGACTTGGTCAACCCTAGATTTGACCAAACACTCAAACTTGATGTCTTGGCTAGCTGAGAGTACCAGGAGATGCGCTAGGCTAAGGCACACTAGTCTATCTGAAAATTAGGTCAATACCTTTACTTAAGGTGCCTTAACGAGAGGGTTAGGGTTTCTACAACTGCACCTGCTAGTAACCCTAGCGACAGTGCTTTAGTAACTGCTCCTGCTAGAAACCCTAGCGACAATTTTTCAACAAACTTAGTAACCTTATGGCTATGCTCCCTTCCAGTGGTTAGATTGAATGAAGGAGGTGTGGGCCCATAACTTGTTAGAATATTATGGATGTGATATTTTAACCATAGATAATATCACTATTGTCACCCAACCATAGGCTGAAGCCACCCCCGAGCACCTTAACCTTGTCAGAGAATCATTTTGGAAGAAAACCCCAGGCTGGATAGCCAAACAAACGTGGTGCACCTTTCTCCAAGGATAACGCACCAAGCAAGAGCAACAAGAGCTGATCAGAGATTCCAAACCATAACCAAGAGAGAGTCCAAGCCAAAACCGAAATATGCTAGCTGCAGCAGCTGCAACGAAAACTATCCTCCAAACTTGTGCACAAATTGGCCAACTACAGTGCGCACAAGTGTTGCTTCTATAGTTTTGAGAATATTGGCCATAATGAAGACTAGCCTCCTGTATTTATACTAATTCTGGTAGACTGCTTGGGTCGACTTCTCATTCTGGGTACTAATTCTTTAGTATATAACATTTCCTTTAGCTGAATTCTTCTCTTGGAGGATAATAACCTAATACAAGTTATTCTCTTGAGTCGACTTGTCTTCTAGGGTTATTAGCCAACTAATTAGGGTTTCTTCTTACTTCCCAGAATATTCTATTCTCGTCAGGTTTACATGTGGAGGTAAATACCTCTCACAACTACCATAATATCAACACCTCTAACGTTTAGCGAGAGTATTATCATTTAATACCTCTTGCTAGGGATTTTCGTGCTCTAAGCTCCCGAGGACCCTCTGAAACCTTCAAGATTAAATTCCCCTCTTGTTCTTTCTCTTTTACGAATTTCCTAGCACTTTTGGTTTGATTGGCGAGAAATATTTCTCCATGCCCCCAAATACAGTTCCTTTCTTCACCGAAAGCTCCATTTTATTCCCCCACCCACCAACACTTGAAGTCTTGAATTCTTTTTTTGAGTTCGGGCTAGACCCAAAGAGAGTTTTATCTCCAATTTTTTTTTGTAGTGGGGTTCTATTTAATACTTATTTATAGGAAGGTAGTAAATATTTTAATGAGTCCTCCACTAATTGGTTAATTGCATGCTCTAAAAGTTCATAGTTCTCAACCCCGGCCGTATCCCCAGGTTCCTTGATTAAAGAAATTATTTCACCCAAAACTGTCTCAACTATTTCATAAGGGCTTTCTGGTACTAAAGAAATTTTTTTACCAGTCTCCAGAAGATTTTCTTCGGCCATAATGTCTCCCCCTGTGGTCGGAAGCTCTAAGTCTACAAGGTTTAAAACTCCCCCCTCAACAACAATCACCTCCTCCAAACTCCCTCCCCCTTTCTCATCTGGAGTAAATCCCTATGCACACACAAGCCCCAATCTCGGCCCTTCTCCCTATTCCCCAGAGCCAACAACCCTTTGACTACTAAAACCCAACTTACTATAGTTAACAGAGGTTTCAAAACTCCCACAAAAATCCAAAAAAATACTCTTTAACCAATCTAGTTCCTTCGATGAAAGGGACAAAAAGAGAGCAGGGGATTGGAATTTTAACTTACCTAGGAACATAGTTGAGTTCATAGAGATGATTAATGAGTCCCCTTCCAAAACACGTGCTTCCTTCTCAACAACAAAACCAGAAGCTTGGCTGACCTCCGACCAATCCTCCTTCCATGTTGATTGCTTTTTTTGTTTTCCCGGGCAAGTTTTTTTTAAGTGTCCCACCTCCTTCCAGACCATGCAACGAAACGAGATCCCCCAATTGTCCAATTTCTGTGTATAAACCAAACCCCTCCAATCAATTTCCAGGAACTCCGATAATCCTTTTTGAAGGTCAAATTCAACTAATATTTTTCCCATTCTACGATCTTGTCCCTCCAATAAATTATGTTCCACATGCAGGAACTTACCCAGAGTGTCACCCATCGCTTTAAACGCTTCCAGGTTCCAAAAGGCCAGTGGACATCCCGACATTAAAACCCACAGGTTCCTGAACCTGGTAAAATCTTTCTTCGGGTTAAAACAATGTGTCCACCTTTTTAGCATGAGGCTGCCACTCCCACAAAGCCAAACCTCGTTCATTATCTTTTCTGTGTCTTCAACAATCCTAAACCGAAAACATAACCATCCTCGGACCAACACTAGGGTTTCAAGAGTGTACCCCAGGAACAACTTCCAACTTTTCTCTGTCCACCTGCCTACATCTGTCATCGAGCAAGCCCAATAGCTAAAGTGGCCAACCAGTGCTAAGATAGATAAGGAAGAAACTTCCTTCAACCCCACATCATGAACCAATACCATTTTAGAGTTATTTTTCCTCAGCTTCCACGTTTTTTTCTCTGAAACCCTTTGTTCGGCGTAACCCGGCTCTTTATCGCTACCTTCCAAAACCCTAAATCCCGTGAGGTGCTTATTAAAATCTATAGGTTTTGATGGAGCGTTAGTTTTACCCTTAGCATCGAATTCCCTTCTGAGACATCGCACTGCAGGCTAGTTTCCTTCTTGTCTAACTGGTGAATGAGGGGCAGAATGAGTCACGGGGGGACAACTTGTTCCAGCTGTTGGTCGGACCTGTCCCTTTGATTCAAGTTCAAAAAGGTCATTGATAAGCACAATGTACCTCTTCTCAGTTTGGTTTCCTTCTGAGCCTCCACCTAGAGAAAATTCTGTCTCGAACTCGGCGCATGAATTAAGTGCATTAAAAAAGGGCTCCTTTCTGTACTTGGTCGCCTTAGTTTTTAATAGCTCCTCCCTGTACTCTTCGTTAGACTTAAATATTCCTTCTTGGCTCCACATGTCATCCTCGAGTGGAGCTAAGAACCAAGCCATCTTTGCTACCTATTGCCTATCTACTAGGCTCCTATCCTCCTATCCGTTACCAGGGCCTATAACTAAGATCCACCTCATATGTATTGTCTACGACTTATCTACTAGGTCTTGTAACCTCCTACAGGTTACCAAGGCTATCAAGGCTATCGTATTCAATTTTATTATCCTAAAATGGCTCATATTGTGATAGGTACAATTATAATGTCATCTATATACAAATATATCCAAAAAAACATACAAAGGGTTTATGAATCCAAATATATCCGAAAAAAAACCATACAAAGGGTTTATGAATCAATGGTTGGAAGAAACAATGCAATTGAAACCAGGCTGGATTATCCGGAATGCCTTTGGCCACATTCCACTCCAATATTTTGAAAATAACATTTCACCATAGTCCAACACAAATATTTCTATTGGGGTTCTGCGTATAAGATCATTGAACATATAATTTTCATAAATTATCCAAGCAACACAATCCACTACTACACGGGGACACCACCCTCTTAAACCGAGGACAACCGTATTCATTATCCCCTACTCTTGCGGATGATCAGAAAAATACTCTAAACTCACTTCAATTTGCAGTGTTTTGGGGTTGCTCAGATTATAATTACACCCACTCATGTCATTTTCTACTAATAACAATGTCAATTTTTGGGACAATTAAGATGATCTTAGAAAAGCTTTGCGATGTTAATTTTCGGGACAATTACGATGAACGTAGAAATCTTTTATTTCTGAATAATGATATCAATCTACACATTATCCAATTCAACATGTTTAAAATTACAATAGTCACACATGAAAATTATAATCCAAAAAACAATTTAGTTCACAGTCTCATACATTTTATGGCTACCATCCATTTGTTTGTATTGGTGTTTCATACATTTTATGCCTACCTTCCAAGGACAGGTTGTAAGTGTGTTGCACGGTACCTTAGATCTTTTGAAAAGGAGCTGCTTTTCTAACAAATTTTGTTGACATCCATTAATGGTATTGGAATATTTCTTTTAATTTTTCATAGTAGTATGTTGATGTTACAATTTATTGAGAAATGCCTATTCAAGTTGTTGATATGTAATAAAAAGGAACTATTTGTTGCTGCATCTAATGGTTTATACTTACATAAGAAAGTATAAAAAAAA
>ML858472.1:6724-26223 GCA_009831015.1 Picea engelmannii
AGGTGATTGTGGTTTGAAGAGGCAGGTTGTCAGGCCTGCGAGCAACTCTTTCCAGGTGAAAGAGTTTGTTGGGAAGTGTTTTCTTCCAGAGAGTGTCCAGCACCAGCTACGGGCTCTGAGACTTCCTGATCCGGCTTGTTGCCGAGACGTAGAAGGGGAGGTTAGCACTGATGGACTGTGCATGTGAAGGTGTATACTCCTGGGTGGAACATGCATGTGGGGAATGAGGGTCTAGTAGTAGTGGGCGTAAGATGGCATCTTTGGGGAGAATCCTTCTAGATATTTCTGTGATGTCTTCCCTGTAATATCAGCCTAGCCTAGGATTCCTTGCCTTGGGGTGGAGCTCGGTCCCAGCTCGGGGGTGACCCACTGTTGAGCTGATGAACAGTGTGGTCTAAGGCTGGGAGGTTCGTGGAAGGCCTGTACTCGGTTGGTGTTTTCTACAGCTGTTAAAAGATAAGTATTTTAATTATGCTTATGTATCATGTTTTCGCCGTGTAAATGAATTATTGTTAAATGCTATGGAATGTGTGATTATAGAAGTAACGAGATATGTTTCACTCTATATTTTAAATGTGTTTAATTGTGCTTAAATGTATGTGGTTATATTGGCCTGTGTTTATTATTAAAAGAGTGTACAGAATATTACAAGATTGCGTTAAACCTCTTGGTTCTTTAAATTGATACACTACAGAAGCTCCTCTCAGCCTCGGTTGTCCAATGAAAAATCTTGTGCCGCTTCTTCACAGTGTCCATCATCGCGGTGCTAATTCCACCAAAATTCCAAATGAATTTTCTGTAGAAACTAGCCAAACCATGAAAGCTCCTTACCTCAAAAACATTCCTCGACGATGGCCATTTCCTGATTACTTCAACCTTCTCAGGGTCCATCTTTAATTCATTCTCCAAGATTACAAAACCCAAATAAATGAGTTCTGTCTGCATGAACGAACACTTCTTCAAATTGATCAGTAGCTTCTCTTGCTGTAGTCTCCTAATCACAATGGCTAAATGCCTCAAGTGTTCAGCCCTGGTCTTGCTAAAAATTAATATGTTTTCCAGATACACGACCACAAATTTACTGATGAATTCCCACAGGACTTCATTCATCAGCCTCATGAAAGTGCTTGGCGCGTTTGTCAAACCAAACGACATGACCAACCATTCGTACAAACCCTCGTTTGTCTTGAATGTTGTCTTCCATTCATCTCCCTCTCTCATCCGGATTTGACGATATCCTCTCTTGAGATCAATCTTTGAAAAATAATTTGCCCCACTCAGGGAATCCATCAAGTCATCCATTCTCGGACCATCATTGCTATCTATAGTTGTTGCAGCATTGACAAGTTCCCAATGCACGGGGTTTAAAAACTCCTACAAACAGAAAAATTTACTTTATTAGATCATGTAGAAAATATTAAATAAAAAAAATGGATATGAAATTGTCATAGCTGATAAAAATATGTGAAGATGCCACTTACCCCAAAATTATCTATTATATTTTGTAGCTCTACAATTCTTTCCATGTCCTCCTATGTCAGGGATCTTTTTTTAAGAAAACCTAGATATTTTATGTGTTTCTTCTTCAAGGTCTTCGCTACAGTTTTTATTGGGTCAGTGGACTAAAATATTTCATCATCATCAATATCCTCAGTGGGTGCCTTCCCACGTTGGCCATGCCACAATACATTGATGAACAAAATTAATGAGATTACCTTTAACATTTGAGAAATTTAGTTATTTGATGCGAAGTCGTTACCCTCATGGTTCAACTCGCTCCTCACCAGGACCTTCTTTGTCTCATTGGCCCAAAGAGTCAAGCTCTTCCAAATCCTCTCGGGAGTTCTCGCTACCCATATCTATTTCCTTATAGATCTCTCCTTCGCTTCTCGGGAAATCGGCATTTATGCTATCGCGAACCCTGTGTGCACTTCCTGTACAATTCGAACCTCCGAACCCCGATGATCAACGGTCAACGACTCAATCCTGTTGGGGATTTCCCTATCGGGAAATCGGCATATGAAAGGTTGTGATTCACTCACCTTTCATAACCCTGAATGTCGAGGTGCGATGCCACGTGTTAGCACTCCACACTATTCCTGTGGGACTCGTCGCAACTCGGAGGCTCACTCCTTCTCCACGGTCCTTTCAAATCTGAAAATGTCGATGTGCCGAGTCCCGACTCCCCGGGATGTCATGCCACCTGTCTTTGTCACAATCGACGGCTTCCATGGAATTGGGAAATCGCTACTCACAATTTCAAAGGATAAACTCTTACCTTGCCAATCGCTAAGCGCCGATATGCGATGGCGTGCTTCTTTGCGCACCTTCGATTTAACTCCCTCGCAACTCCTCTTGGATCTAACGGTCGACGGGAACTCGTGATTCTTCACAGCGATTTCAAGTCGTCGATTCTCTTCCTGTTGAAGAGTCCTTCGCTTCGAAGCTTTTCCTGCTCAAACTTCTCCTGGTCCTTTTTTTCGGAAATCACAAGGGACTATTCCTCCTGAGCTTCACCAACTCTGATTCTTCAAATACTTCTGCGTAAGTTGCTTACGCTCAACCTTCAACCACTTTCAAGGGTTGAACTTAGCCAGAATCTATGTCCTCCTGACAATAGCAATCCTATCTTCTTTTTCTTAGGCTCGCCCCTGAGACTTCAATCTAACCTGCACTTCACCTACATGGTTCGAATAACCCAACACAATTCCGGTAGAGGAGAATAAGAGTTTACCTGTTGAGCCCCCTCAACGCACTCTATGCGGAGGAATTCGACTGCACTCTATGCAGGAATCTCCTAGCTCGAACAGAGAAACAATTTGAAACTTATTCTCGCCTCTCTCCCAGATTTCTAATCTGCCATGAAATTACATATGCAACATATACAACGAAGGCATAACAAGATGCAAGTATGCAACAACATAATATCAACAACACACAGAGAATAATCACAGCCATGGAATTGAATCAAAGCTTTCCTATTAATTCAATATCTGTACATGGGGATTCTTCACCAGTTCTCTTATTTGCTCTCTCCTTGCTCCTGAATGGTAATGCTTCTTCGAATATATATAAATACAATAATACAAAGGAGGGTGCCTATATTCCGTTTTCCCTCTCGAAAGAAAAACTGTCTAATCTAGACTTAATTAATTTATCTACTTGCATTAAATCTAATAAATGCCTCAGCTACCTCAAGATGAGAGCTTATCTTCTCAAGGTCCGTTACAATGTACAAGTGTCATTCATTACACCAATGCATTAATGTTTGGCGCACCAAATATCAAAATATTTCAAAGTTTGAATGTTGGCGCTCTCCAGCTGTCTTTTCTTTGCTCCACGCACTGGCTTGCTTGATGAGGTGTGGATGCTCCTGCATCATACTCCTCAGCTCGAAAAATTTCATGGGCTCCTGTCCATGAGCTCCTGTATAGTCTGCCCATGCTTCTGTATCACTTCTTCTGTCTCCTAGCTGGCATCCTCCACTGGGTGATTCTTCCATTTCACCAGGTATTCAAGGTACTGCTTCCGCCTGGTCTTCCTGCCTATTATTTTATCCAGTATGCACTCCATCTGAGGCTTCTGTGCAACTGGCAATTGTTTCTGCCACTGGATCACTGGTTCCTCAATTCCAGTGTCTGCTTCTCCAGCTCTGTATGGGTATAAATCCGAAACTTTGAAAATCAGAGATATCCCAATGCCTTCTGGCAACTCAAGCTCATAAGCGTTCTCTCCAAACTTCTTCAGGACTCTGCATGGCCCAATTTTCTTCATCTTGAGCTTGTTATATGTTCCGCTAGGGAACCTTTCCTTCCTCAAGTGTGCCAAAACCATGTCCCCAAATTCAAACTGAAGTTGTCTCTTCCTCTAATCGGCTCTGCACTTATACTCCTGATTTGATTTCTGCAGTCACTGCTTCACCTGCGTGTGAAGTTCCCGCATCGCCTCAACGAATCTTTCTGCACTCGTGCTACTAGTTTCATCCTGTTCTGACTCCCTAAGTTCAGAAACTCCCCTCAGCTGTGTCCCATACAAAATTTGAAATGGGCTCTTACCTGTACTCCGATTCACCGAATCGTTGTACGCGAATTCTGCCTGTGGTAGGATCTGATCCCAGCTGCTGTGATGCTCTGCCACCAGGCTCCTCAATAAATCTCCCAGGATTCTATTGACCACTTCCATATGTCCATCTATCTACGGATGGTATGTTGAGCTAAAAGCCAAATTAGTACCCAGCTTCTTCCATAGGGTCCTCCAAAAATGGCTTATGAACTTTGTATCCCAATCTGAGACTATGCTTCTCGGCAATCCATCCAATCGCACAATCTCTTTTAAAAACAAGTTGGCGATGTGCATTGCATCGCTAGTCTTATGAAACAGTATGAAATGTTCCATATTCAAAAACCTGTCCACCACTACAAAGATGGAATCAACTCCTCTTTGTGTCCTTGGCAGACCCAAAACAAAATCCATATTGATTGCCTCCCACAGCCTCTCAGGTATGGGCAATGTCTAATAGAACCCAGTGTTCTGCTTTCGACCCTTTGCATGTTGACATATCCTGCACCTGTCAACAAACCTCTTTACATCTGCTCGCATGCCTAGCCAAAAATGTGATTCGCTCAACTTTGCGAATGTTTTTTCATGTCCAAAATGACCTGCTAATCCACCGTTGTGTTTTTCCTTCACCAAATTCTCTCTCATGGAGCAATTCAGAATGCACAGTTGATTGCCCCTGAATAGTAATCCTTCCTAGATAATATATTCCATCCATGGGCTCCGATCCCTGAGAACTGGATTCTCAGCCGCCTCGTATGCTTCTCCGAAGTCTGCATCACTTGCATACATGTCCTTCAGGTTTTGAAAACCCAACGTCTTGACTCTGAACTCTTGCAGCAACAAACATTTCCTGCTCAAGGCATCAACCACCTTGTTAGCAGTCCCTGAAATGTGCTTGATCACAAATGTGAAATTCTTCATGTACTCGACCCATTTCGCATGCTTCTGGTTCAACTTCTCCTGTTGACTCACGAACTGCAATGCGTGGTTATCACTATATAACACAAATTCTTTGGGTGTCAAGTAATGCCTCCACTTCTTCAATGCCTGTATGATAACATAGAACTCCTTGTCGTACGTGGAGTACTTCATCTTTGCATCATCCATCTTCTCGCTGTAATATGCTACAGGTCTGTCATCCTGACTCAGGACCCCTCCAACAGCATACCCACTGGCATCAAATTTCACCTGAAATGTTTTCTGAAAATCAGGCAACACTAGAATTGGTTTCTCTATTATCTTCCGCTTCAACAGATTGAAGCTCCTCTCAGCCTCCTCTATCCAATGAAAAATCTTGTGCCGCTTCTTCACAGTGTCCATCATCGCGGCGCTAATTCCACTAAAATTCCGAATGAATTTTCTGTAGAAACTAGCCAAACCATGAAATCTCCTTACCTCAAAAACATTCCTCGACGATGGCCATTTCCTGATTACTTCAACCTTCTCAGGGTCCATCTATAATTCGTTTGCCGAGATTACAAAACCCAAATAAATGAGTTCTATCTGCATGAACGAACACTTCTTCAAATTGATCAGTAGCTTCTCCTGTTGTAGTCTCCTCATCTGACGTAACCTCCCCTCGGTGGCCGGTCACGCTACCAGGACCTTTCGCTTTCCACGGGCCCGAAGAACTCAATGGTTCTCCTTCCTTCCTATCGGGTTCTCTATCCCCACAGTTCACTTCCCTCGATTCACTTCTTCTTTGCTTCAAGGATCGGGACCTCGCCTCTCGTGCTCCCAACCACCCGGGATCCCAGCTCCCGATACCCGATGTACCGAGGTGCCGAGACGTCACAGTCCCGAAGTCTCGCGGCGTCGCTTCCCACAAATCCCAAATAAAACCTCTTTGACTTCCGAGGCCCAAGTCGCCGATACCCGAGTATCGCTATTTCTCCCCTCGCGATTTTGCAACTTACGCAGTCAGTTGCTTGTCATTCAACTCCCGAGACCTGACATCCCGAGAGTACACGCCACGTATACCTCCGAAAGTCGCACTTCCACGAAAATTGGAAATCGCTACCAGCGATATCAACGTGCATGCAGCTCTTGCACTCACCAACCCCGATAGGTCGATATGCGATGCAACCGGGTTCTTCTTGCGCTTGAAGGGGAAAACTTTCTCAAGACTTCAAGTCGTCGATTCTCTTCCTCTTGAAGAGTCCTTCGCTCCGATACTTCCCCCTTCGGGCTTCACCTGGATCTATTCCACTATACTAGCTGGGAACTCTTCCTCCTAAGGTTTTCTCCAACTGTTCACTCAAGATCCTTCTAAACTCAATTCTTCCATAAGATCACGTACACAACATATGAAAGAAGCAAGTAACAGGAAGCGAATAGACAAAGGCACACGTCCAACAACACCTAGAAAATAGACATATCCATGGAATTTAACCACATCTTTACTGTTCTCCCCTCCCCAAGCCTAACTCTAAGACTTCACGCAACCAACAACTCACCTACACAGTCCTCTTAACTCAGTACAGCCTCTGGGTAACCAAGAATGAGGGTTTAACTGTCCATCCCCTCAACGCACTCTATGCAGAGGTATTCCACTACACCTTCTGCAGGAAACTCACAGCTGAGACAAAGAAAATGATTGAAACTCAATCTTTTACTCCCTCAGGTTTCGAACCTGCCATGCAATCACATATGCAACATATAGACAATAGGCAAAACAAGAAGCAAACATGCAACAACATAGTATCAGCGACACATAGAGAATAATCACAGCCATGAGATTGAATCAAGACTTTCTATTAATTCAATATCTGTACATGGGGTTTCTTCACAATCGCTCTGTGATTCTCTTCTTTCTCCTCAATGCTAATGCTCCCTGCTTCCTCTGAATGCCTCCCTCTCTCTTACAAAAATACCCAAAGGAGGGTGTCTCTACTCCATTTTCCCTCTCGAAATCATAACCCATCTAATCTAGACTTAATTATCTTATCTACCTGCACTAAATCTTATCTACCTGCACTAAATCTAAGGAGTACTTCTGCTAGCTAAGGTCGAGAGCTTATCTTCTCAAGGTATATTTACAATGTGCAAGTACGCTCTATTTGAATTCTTTCATTCAAATGGCGGCGCGACAAATATCAGGGTGATTCTAAATTTTGGTGCTGGCGTCATCCGACTGTCTTTTCTTCCCTCACGCGCTGACTCGCTTGTCGAGGTGGGAATGCTCCTACATCATACTCCTCAGCTCAGAAAATTTCATGGGCTCCTGTCCATGAGCTCCTGTACACTGCGACCATGCTTCTGTATAATGGCCTCTGTCTCCCAGCTGGCATCCTCCACTGGGTGGTTCTTCCATTTTACCAGGTATTCAAAATATTTCTTTCTCCTTGTCTTCCTTCCAATTCGTTTATCCAGTATGCATTCCATCTGAGGCTTTTCTGCAGCTGGAAATTGATTTGCCACTGGACCACTGGTTCCTCGGCTCCTGTGTCTGCCTCTGCATTCTTGTAAGGGTATAAGTCCGAAATATTGAAAATCGGAGATATTCCGGTGCCTCCGGGCAACTCAAGCTCATAAGCATTCTCCCCGAATTTCTTCAGGATTTTGCACGGCCTGATTTTCTTCATCTTGAGCTTATTGTATGTTCCCCTCGGAAACCTTTCTTTTATCAAGTGCGCGAGAACCATATCGTCGACTGCGAATTGGAGCTGTCTTTTCCTCTGATCAAATCTACGCTTGTACTCCTGGTTCGTTTTCTGCAGTCGTTGCTTCACCTCTGTGTGAAGTTCTTTCATCGCTTCAGCGAACTCTTCAGCCTTCGCGCTGCTGGTTTCAATCTGTTCTGACTCTTTGATCTCAGAAACTCCTCTCGGCTATGTTCCATACAAAATTTGAAATGGGCTCTTACCTGTACTCCGGTTCACTGAATTGTTGTACGTGAATTCTACCTGTGGTAAGATCTGATCCTAACTGGTGTGATGCTCTGTCACCAGACTTCTCAATAGATCTCCTAAGCTTCTGTTGACCACCTCTGTCTGTCCATCTGTCTGGGGATGATAAGTAGAACTGAATGCCAAATCAGTCCCCATCTTCTTCCATAGCGTCCTCCAAAAGTGACCTACGAACTTGCTATCCCGATCCGAGACTATGCTTCTCGGCAATCCATGTAATCGCACAATATCTTTGAAAAATAAGTTTGCGATGTGGGTTGCATCGCTGGTCTTATGACACGGTATAAAATGTGCCATCTTTGAGAACCTGTCCACCACTACAAAAGTGGAATCAATTCCTTGTTGTGTCCTCAGCAAACCCAACACAAAGTCCATGCTAATGGCCTCCCATGGCCTCTCGGGTATGGGCAATGGCTGATAGAACCCTGTGTTCTGTTTTTGGCCTTTCGCGTGTTGACAAATTCTGCATCGGTCAACAAAACTCTTCACATCTGCACGCATGCCTGGCCAAAAATATGATTCCCTCAGCTTGGCGAATGTTTTGTCATGTCCAAAATGACCTGCTAAGCCCGCGTTGTGCTTCTCCTTCACCAAATTCTCCCTCATAGAGAAATTTGGAATGCACAGTTGATTTCCTTTGAACAACAACCCATCCTGGATCAGGTAGTCAATCCACAGACTCCTATCTCTGAGAACTGGGTTCTCGGCTACCTCGTATGCCTCGCCAAAGTCTACATCACCTACATACATATCTTTCAGATTCTCAAAACCTAAAGTCTTGACCCTGAACTCCTATAGTAATAAACATTTTCTACTCAAGGCATCAGCTACCTTGTTAGCAGTCCCCAAAATGTGTTTTATCATGAACGTGAAATTCTGCATGTACTCTACCCACTTCGCATGCTTCTGATTCAGCTTCTCCTGTTGACTCACGAACTGCAATGCGTGATTGTCACTATACTATACGAACTCCTTGGGTATTAAATAATGCCTCCACTTTTTCAATGCCTGTATGATGGCATAGAACTCTTTATCGTATGTGGAGTATTTCAATTTTGCATCGTCCAACTTCTCGCTGTAATATGCAACAGGTCTTTCATCTTGACTCAAGACCCCTCCAACAACATACCCACTGGTGTCACACTTCACTTGGAAGGTCTTCTGAAAATCAGGCAGCACTAACACTGGCTGCTCTGTTATCTTTCGCTTCAACAGATTGAAGCTTTTTTCAGCCTCGGCTGTCCACTGAAAAACTTTATGCCGTTTCTTCACAGTGTCCATCATCGCGGCACTGATTCCACTAAAATTTCGAATGAATTTTCTGTAGAAGATTGCCAAACCATGAAAGCTCCTGACCTCAAAAACATTCCTCGGTGATGGCTAATTCCTGATTACTTCAACCTTCTCAGGATCCATCTTCAATTCATTCACCGAAATTACAAAACCCAAATAAATGAGCTCTGTCTGCATGAACGAACATTTCTTCAAATTTATTAGCAGCTTCTCCTGCTGTAGCCTTCCCATTATGATGGCCAAATGCCTCAGGTGTTCAGCCTTTGTCTTTCTGAAAATCAGTATGTCGTCCAAATATACAACCACAAATTTGCCAATGAATTCCCGCAGGACTTCGTTCATCAGCCTCATGAAAGTGTTGGGCGCGTTTGTCAAACCAAATGACATGACCAACCATTCATACAAACCCTCGTTTGTTTTTAATGTCGTCTTCCATTCATCTCCCTCTCTCATCCGGATCTGATGATATCCGCTCTTGAGATCAATCTTTGAAAAATAATTCGCCCCACTCAGGAAATCCATCAGGTCATCCATTCTCGGCAGTGGAAATCTGTATCTGATGGTAATTTTATTTATCACCCTGGAGTCTGTACACATCCTCCAGCCTCCATCTTTCTTTGGACTCAGCACCGTCGGAACAACACATGGACTCAGACTTTCTCTTACTAGTCCTTTATCTTGCAGCTCCTGTACCTGCCTTTTGACTTCCTCATTCTCCCGAGGTGTCAACCTGTATGCTGCCTTATTTGGCAAACTTGCTCCGGGTATGAGATCAATGTGGTGACTCACACTCCGCACCGATGGCAACGAACGAGGTAGTTCGTCCACGATGATGTCAGTAAACTCTCCCAGCAGTTGTTGAATCTCTTCTGGCAAGTCATCCACTCTTGTGTTTGTCAGGACAATTCTCGGCTTCCTGACAAAAAAGAACTGTGGATCTTCATTCTTCTCCAGTTCTGTGAAAAGTTCCTTCCCACTCATGAGAAGTATCGTGCTTCTAACCTCCGACTTCACCTCTTTATCCTTTATCAGCAGCAGTTTATGACTTCTTCCATCCTTCTCCAAGGTGTATGTGTTCATCCTTCCATCATGAACAACATTTCAATCATATTGCCATGGTCTTCCCAACAATATGTGACATGCGTCCATGGGAATGACATCACACAGAATCTCATCGTGGTAGTTCCCAATTTTAAACTTAACTAAGCATTGTTTAGTGACACTTACCTGGTGTCCTTTCTGTAACCACGAGACTTTGTATGGACTCGGGTGCTTAGTTTTCTCTAGCTCCAATTTCTCCACCATCTCGGTCGAAACGAGATTGTCGGTGCTCCCGCTGTCGATTATGACTTTGCATTTCCTGTCCTTGGATGTACAAGCCATTATGAACAGTCTACTCCCTTGCACTGCACCTTTTGCCTCCTTCTCAGGCTTCAAAAGGATTTTGTGCATCCCAAGCGATCTCCCGCTGTCTGCATCTTCACTCTCAACATCACGCTTCTGCGCCTCAGCGATGTGAGTTTTTCCCCTGTCCGTTTTCCTTTCCGGACAGACAACGGCTTTGTGTCCGTCCTTGCCACACGTGAAACACATGATAATTCCTCCTCGACCTCGTCCTCTACCTTGGGTACGAGGGAATGTGTTGGTGTCAGCATATCCTCCTTGCTAATCTTCTGACTGTCTCCTCGGTTCATAACTCTTCTGCCTCTACTGCGAGGTACCACCTCTTTCAGCTTTTCCTTGAGGTCTCCTCCAATCCTCCCTGGGCTTCTGTGTTTTCTCTTGGGCAACTGTCTTGCCTCTGAGCTGGCTTCTGCCCCTCCCTCTCTGTCCCTTCTTGCGGCTCAGCTTCTCCTCTGCTTTCAAGGCCATTTGGTATGCATCCTCGACTATTCAGATGGTAACCATGCTCAGTTCGTCTTGAATTTCATACCTCAACCCATTCAGGTATCTCGCCACCTTTTCGTCATCACTCTCCCGATGACCAGCTCGAATGTTGAGCCTATAGAATTCCTCGGTGTATTCTTTCACCGTCATCATCTTCTACCTCAGGTTCTACATGCGCCTGAACAGAGTGATCTGGTAATCCCTCGGGATGAATTTCGCCTTCATCTTAGCGATCATCCTGTCCCAGCTCCTGATTTTCTGTTTTCCTCGGGAACGTCTATCTGCCTGCAGCTCGTCCCACCATAAGGCTGCATGTCCCTTCATCTTGGTGACAGCATGCCTCACCTTCTTGTCCTCCTCGATGTATTCATAATCGAAGTAGGTGTCGAGTGCTCGGATCCAATCCAACAACTCTTCTGCTTTCAATCTCCCTTCATAGACGGGGATGTCCATCTTCATCTTCGAGCTCATTCTCAAGATGGCTCTGATCAACTTTTCGGTTGACGCATCTTCTGCCGCGAATTCTCCTTTAGCATCGTGTCTAGCTTCCTCTTCAATCTCGGGATCACTGAACTCTGCTGCACCAGCACCACGTCTCTAAGTGGCCTCCATCTCCTCAAGCCTCGCTCTGAGGTCTCTTACCTGGCGTTCCATTTCGGCATTACCTGCTAGCCTTCCTCTTCTCCGGGCGTCCCTATATTCATGATCAGGTGACTGCCTCTCTCGTCTTGGCGACATAGTGTATTCGCTTCTTTCCTCTGCTACCTGAACAAAGAGAACTCCTTACCCTTCTCTGATACCACCTTGACGTAACCTCCCCTCGGCGGCTGGTCACGCTACCGGGACCTTTCGCTTTCCACGGGCCCGAAGAACTCAATGGTTCTCCTTCCTTCCTATCGGGTTCTCTAGCCCCATAGTTCACTTCCCTCGATTCACTTCTTCTTTTCTTCGAGGATCGGGACCTCACCTCTCGCGCTCCCAACCACATGGGATCCCAGCTCCCGATACTCGATGTACCGAGGTGCCGAGACTTCACAGTCCCGAAGTCTCGCGGTGTCGCTTCCCACAAATCCCAAATAAAACCTCTTCGACTTCCGAGGCCCGAGTCGCCGATACCCGAGTATCGCTATTTCGCCCCTTGCGAGTTCGCAACTTACGCAGTCAATTGCTTTTCATTCAACTCCCGAGACCCGACGTCCCGAGAGTACATGCCACGTATACCTCCGAAAGTCGTACTTCCACGGAAATTGGAAATCGCTACCAGCGATATTGATGTGCATGCAACTCTTGCACTCGCCAACCCCGATAGGCCGATATGCGATGCAACCGGGTTCTTCTTGCCCTTGAAGGGGAAAAATTTCTCAAGACTTCAAGTCATCGATTCTCTTCCCCTTGAAGAGTCCTTCGCTCTGATACTTCCCCCTTCGGGCTTCACCTGGATCTATTCCACTATACTAGCTGGGAACTCTTCCTCCTGAGGTTTTCTCCAACTGTTCACTCAGGATCCTTCTAAACTCAATTCTTCCATAAGATCACGTACACAGCATATGAAAGAAGCAAGTAACAGGCAGCGAATAGACAAAGGCACGCGGCCAACAACACCCAGAAAATAGACATATCCATGGAATTTAACCACAACTTTACTGTTCTCCCCTCCCCAAGCCTAACTCTGAGACTTCACGCAACCGGAAACTCACCTACACAGTCCTCTTAACTCAGTACAACCTCTAGGTAACCAAGAATGAGGGTTTAACTGTCCAGCCCCTCAACGCACTCTATGCGGAGGTATTCCACTGCACCCTCTGCAGGAAACTCACAGCTGAGACAGAGAAAACAATTGAAACTCAATCTTTTACTCCCTCAGGTTTCGAACTTGCCATGCAATCACATATGCAGCATATAGACAATAGGCAAAACAAGAAGCAAACATGCAAGAACATAGTATCAGCGACACATAGAGAATAATCACAACCATGAGATTGAATCAAGACTTTCTATTAATTCAATATCTGTACATGGGGTTTCTTCACAACCTCTCTGTGCTTCTCTTCTTGCTCCTCAATTCTAATGCTCCCTACTTCCTCTGAATGCCTCCCTCTCTCTTACAAAAATACCCAAAGGAGGGTGTCTCTACTCTGTTTTCCCTCTCGAAATCATAACCCATCTAATCTAGACTTAATTATCTTATCTACCTGCACTAAATCTTATCTACCTGCACTAAATCTAAGGATTACTTCTGCTAGCTAAGGTCGAGAGCTTATCTGCTCAAGGTCTATTTACAATGTGCAAGTACGCTCTATTTGAATGCTTTCATTCAAATGGCGGCGCGACAGATATCAGGGTGATTCTAAATTTTGGTGTTGGTGTCATCCGACTGTATTTTCTTCCCTCGCGCGCTGACTCGCTTGTCGAGGTGGGAATTCTCCTGCATCATCATCACAATGGATAAATGCCTCAAGTGTTCAGCCCTAGTCTTGCTGAAAATTAATATCTCGTCCAGATACACGACCACAAATTTACCGATGAATTCCCGCAAGACTTCATTCATCAGCCTCATGAAAGTGCTTGGCGCATTTGTCAAACCAAACGGCATGACCAGCCATTCGTACAAACCCTTGTTTGTCTTGAATGCTATCTTCGATTCATCTCCCTCTCTCATCCGGATCTGATGATATCCGCTCTTGAGATCAATCTTTCAAAAATAATTTGCCCCACTCAGGCAATCCATCAAGTCATCCATTCTCGGCAGTGGAAATCTGTACCTGATGGTGATTTTTTTTATTGCCCTGGAGTCTGTACACATCGTCCAGCCTCCATCCTTCTTCGGACTTAGTACCGTTGGAACGACACATGGACTAAGACTCTCCCTGACCAGTCCTTTGTTCTACATATCCTGTACCTGCCTCTTGACCTCCTCGTTCTCCTGAGGTGTCAGTCTGTATGCTGCCTTGTTTGGTAAGCTTGCCCCGGGTATGAGGTCAATATGGTGACTCACACTCCTCATCGGTGGAAACAAATGAGGTAGTTCGTCCACAATGATATCAGCGAACTCTCCCAACAATTCCGGAATCTCCTCCGGCAAGTCGTCCACTCTTGTGCTTGTCAGAACAATTCTCGGCTTCCTGACAACAAAGAATTGTGGATCTTCATTCTTCTCCAGCTCTGTGAGAAGTTCCTTCCCACTCATGAGAAGTATCATACTACTTACTTTCGGCTTCACTTCCTTATCCTTTATCGGAAGCAATCTATGGGTTCTTTCATTTTTCTCCAAGGTATATTTGTTCATTCTCCCATCATGAACAACATTTCTGTTATACTGCCATGGTCTACCCAACAATATGTGACATACGTCCATGGGAATCACATCACACAGAATTTCATCATGGTAATTCCCAATTTTAAATTTAACTAAGCATTGTTTAGTGACACTTACCCAGTGTCCTTTCTGTAACCACGAGACTTTATATGGACTCGGGTGCTTAGTTGTTTCCAGCTCCAGTTTCTCCACCATCTCAGTTGAAACGAGGTTATCGATGCTCCCACTATCAACTATGACCTTGCATTTTCCGTCCTTGGCTGTACAACCCGTTCTGAACAGTCTGCTCTGCTGCACTAAGTTGTCCACCTCTTTCTCAGGTGTCAAGAGAACTTTGTGCACTGTCAGTGAATTCCCACTTCTAGCGTCTTCATCCTCCACGTCACGCCTCTGCGCCTCTGCGACGTGAGCTTTTCCTCTATCCATTCTCTTGTCTGGACAGTCAACGACTTTGTTTCCATCCTTACCACACGTAAAACATGTGATAACTCCTCTGCGGCCTCTTCCTCTACCTCGAGTACAAGGAAATACGTTGGCATCAACATATTCCCCTTGCTGATCATCTTGCTGCCTCCTCGGCTCAGCGTATTGCTGCCTCTGCTGTGAGGTTCTAGCTCTTTCAGCTTTTCCCTGAGGCCTCCTCCAATCCTCCTTGGTCTTTTGAGTTCTTTCTGGGGTAACTTCTTTGCCTTGGGGATGGCTCCTGCCTCGCCCTCGCTGTCCCTGCTTTCGGCTCAGCTTCTCTTCGGCTTTTAGAGCCATCTGGTACGCATCCTCAACTGTTCGGATGGTAACCATGCTCAGCTCATCCTGAATGTCGTACCTCAATCCATTCAGGTATCTCGCCACCTTCTCGTCATCACTTTCCCGATGACCAGCTCGAATGTTGAGCCTGTAAAATTCCTCGATGTACTCCTTCACCATCATCATCTTCTGTCTCAGGTTCTGCATGCGCCTTAACAGTGTGATCTGGTAGTCTCTGGGGATGAATTTTTCTTTCATCTTCGCAATCATCCTATCCAAGCTTTTGATCTTATGTTTTCCTTTGCAGCACCTATCAGCCTGCAACTCATCCCACCATAAGGTTGCATGTCCTTTCAACTTAGTAACAACATGCCTTACCTTATTGTCCTCTTCGATATCTTCGTAATCGAAGTAGGTGTCGAGTGCTCAGATCCAATCCAGCAACTCCTCTGCATTTAGACTTCCCTCATAGACGGGAATGTCCATCTTCATCTTTGAGCTCATCCTGGCGATGGCTCTGATCAATTGCTCGTTTGATGCATCCTCTGTTGAGACCTCTTCGGCATCGTGTCCAGCTTCTTCTTCAACCTCATAATCGCTGAACTCCCCAGCACCAACTCCGTGCCTCTGGGTGGTCTCCATCTCTTCGAGTCTCGCCCTGAGATCTCGTATTTGACATTCCATCTCTGGATTCCCTACCTGTCTTCCTCTCCTTCGGGCGTCCCTGTATTCTCGATCAGGTGACTGCCTCTCTCTTATGGGCGGCATTATATCTTCTCTGTCTCTGCTACAGAAAGTAAAGATACTCCCGCTCTGATACCACTTGATGCGAAGTCGTTACCCTCATGGTTCAACTCGCTCCTTACCAGGACCTTCTTCGTCTCACTGGCCCGAAGAGTCAATCTCTTCCAACTCCTCTCGAGAGTTCTCGCTACCCACATCTATTTCCTTGGTGATCTCTCCTTCGCTTCTCGGGAAATCGACGTTCACGCTATCGCGAACCCTGTGTGCACTTCCCGTATGATTCGAACCTCCGAACCCCGATGGTCAATGATCAACGACTCAGTCCTGTCAGGGATTTCCCTATCGGGAAATCGACATATGAAAGGTCATGATTCACTCACCTTTCAAAACCCCGAATGTCGAGGTGCGATGCCACGTGTTAGCACTCCACACTATTCCTGTGGGACCCATCGCAACTCGGGGGCTCACTCCTTCTCCACTGTCCTTTCAACTCTGAAAATGTCGATGTGCCGAGTCCTGACTCCCCGGGATCTCGCTCCACCTGTCTTTGTCGCAATCGACGGCTTCCGTGGAATCGGGAAATCGCTACTCACGATTTCAAAGGATAAACTCTTACCTTGCCAATCGTCGAACACCGATATGAGATGGCGTGCTTCTTTGCGCACCTTCGAGTTAACTCTCTCTCAACTCCTCTTGGATCCAATGGTCGATGGGAACTTGTGATTCTTCATTGCAATTTCAAGTCGTCAATTCTCTTCCTCTTGAAGAGTCCTTCGCTCCGAAGCTTTTCCTGCTCAAACTTCTCCTGGTCCTTTTTTCCAGAAATCACAAGGGACTATTCCTCCTGAGCTTCACCAACTCTGATTCTTCAAAGAATTATGCGTAAGATGCTTACGCTCGACCTTCAACCACTTTCAAGGGTTGAACTCAGCCAGACTCTATTTCCTCCTGACAATAGCAGTCCTGTCTTCTTTTTCTCAGGTTCGCCCCTGAGACTTCAATCTAACCTGCACTTCACCTGGACGGTTCGAATAACCCAACAAAATTCCGGTAGAGGAGAATAAGAGTTTACTTGTTGAGCCCCCTCAACACACTCTATGCGGAGGAATTCGACTGCACTCTATGCAAGAATCTCCTGGCTCGAACAGAGAAACAATTTGAAACTTATTCTCGCCTCTCTCCCAGATTTCTAATCTGCCATGAAATTACATATGCAACATATACAACGAAGGCATAACAAGACGCAAGTATGCAATAGAATAATATCAACAACACACAGAGAATAATCACAGCCATGGAATTGAATCAAAGCTTTCCTATTAATTCAATATCTATACATGGGGATTCTTCATCAGTTCTTTGCTTTGCTCTCTCCTTGCTCCTGAATGCTAATGTTGCTTCGAATATATATAAATACAATAATACAAAGGAGGGTGCCTATATTCCGTTTTCCCTCTCGAAAGCAAAACTGTCTAATCTAGACTTAATTAATTTATCTACTTGCATTAAATCTAATAAATGCCTCAGCTACCTCAGGACGAGAGCTTATCTTCTCAAGGTCTATTACAATGTACAAGTGCGCTTCATTACACCAATGCATTAATGTTTGGTGCACCAAATATCAAAATATTTCAAAGTTTGAATGCTGGCGCTCTCCAACTGTCTTTTCTTTGCTCCACGCGTTGGCTCGCTTGATGAGGTGTGGATGCTCCTGCATCATTATTGTAGTCATAAGTTATTACTATATTTAACATTTACTTGCTGAGGCACATTGGGTGTCTTTCCACGGTCACCCTAGACAGATATAGCAGGTGATTTTTGGCCGTGGTCACCCTTGACAGAATTTGACACAATAAATCAATCAACAAAATTTATGAAATTCACCTGTAACATTTAAAAAATGAAATAATGTAGTAATATCAGAAAACAAATAATGAAATTTCATAAATTTAGTTGTTGTAGTCATAAGTTGTTACTGTATTTAACATTTACCTGCTGAGGCATAGTGGGTGCCTTTCCACGGTCACCCTGGGCAGAAGTTGACACAACAAATCAATCAACAAAAGTTATGAAATTCACCTGTAACATTAAAAACATGAAATATTGCAGTAATATCAGAAAAAAATAATGAAATTTCAGAAATTTAGTTGTTGTAGTCATAAGTTGTTACTGTATTTAACATTTACCTGCTGAGGCACAACGGGTGCCTTTCCACGGTCACCCTAGACATATGTAGCGGGTGATTTTTGGCCACAAACACCTTGGAAAGATTTTGACACAATAAATCAATCAACAAAAGTTATGAAATTCACTTGTAACATTAAAAAAAAATGAAATATTGCAGTACTATCAGAAAAAAAAAAAATGAAATTTCAGAAATTTAGTTGTTGTAGTCATAAGTTGTTACTATATTTAACATTTACGTGCTAAGGTACAACGGGTGCCTTTCCATGGTCACCCTGGATAGATGTAGCCTATGATATCTCACGGTCACCCTAGACAGATGTTGACACAATAAATTAATCAACAAGTGTTATTAAAGTAATTGTAACATTAAAAAAATGAAATATTACAGTAATATCAGAAAATAAATAATGAAAAATATGCAGTAAAAAATTGAAATATTGCAGTGATAAATTATAACAATGATTGATCAAAGGTTGAGTTGAATGGTATGTAAGATATTTACCCCCATAGTCGCCCCCCCTCCATCTATTCAATTTAAGTTGTAATCCATCAACAACTCTTCACCTGGAACTATTGTTTTTGTTTCTTATACAAATATATGATTTCCTTCGCATCCCTCAATTATGCAATTCAGTTTCTTAGTTGTTTCCATTGGTCGTATATAATTTGCGGAAACATTGTATCTCTACATACTTCACATATATCAGACCAACATCAACCAGTGATTTTATTTGTAGAATGGTCCGACATACTCCATCAATTCAATTACAGTGTCATAGCCTACCTTTATGGCATCCATGGAAAATAACCCCAATCCATGTAAGGATGAAGGAGCAATGTGATACATCCTCCCACTGATGAAGAAATATGTGTCCACTTCAGGTAGCTCCTTAGGTGCCCATCGTTTCACTAGATGTCTATACCTCAAGGGAAACACAATCTCACCTATTCTCTCAACATCATAATTACATGACCCTCCATTGGAAATGAAAAATTGCATGCGTATACAAAATATTTTCCTTACCTTTTTAGATCTAGTTGATCTAGAACTGATAGATCTAGTACAACACGTCTCACTTTCAACCTCTCTTAGTATATATCAATCATCACTCAAGGAAGATAGATACGACAGATACCTATTTTGTGGTACCTGCACTTGTTAAAACAAGAATATAAATTATCATGTGAATATAAGTTTGTGGTACCAACACTCGAAAAAATGAGAAGATAAGTTAGCGAGAAAATATTTAGGGAACCCATGTAATGCTTGGAGAATATACTTGATTCTATTGTATGTAACAAACTTATTGGGGTCCTTGTTTACTTGATTCTTATCATACTTGGCATCCCATTATTGTTAT
>ML858473.1:9759-26946 GCA_009831015.1 Picea engelmannii
GCTTGAGATGGTGCTCCAGATGGCACTCCTGTGGACTCAGTTGAGTAATCTGTTGAGTGTGACGTCCCTATGGGTGAGAATAGGTGGACGTGTCCCTAGTGGTTGAGCACTAGAGGATGAGAGAGATCCTTGCTATATTTTCTAAGAGTAAGATTTACTTGTAACCATAATTATGATGTAAAGGGTACAAGTCAGCCGCACCATGTGAAAGATAATTAATATTGAGTAAAGATTAATTATATTATTGAGTTAATGTGGTCAGCCCTATTGTGCCAATAGACACACCTTTTGTTGTATCAGTTCTTGTATAAATAAGAGTGGATCCCCATTGTGGATTACACTCACTCACTTATCATCTCATAATTTCAACAAGCACTTGTATGACTGAAGTGCGCACCTCTCTTGGGTGCTAGTTTCTAGGTTTTGTAAGAACCCTCTTGTGTGCTAAGGCTATGGTGTGGATGATCTTCTCTTGAGAATATAGCAAAGGATTGATGGGTTTTTCCCTTGATTGAGAAGGGTTTTCCTAGGATACTTCTTGTGTTCTCGTGCATGGTTATTCTTCTTGTGATCTTAGTTATTGCAACACTTGTGTATGGTGTTGTTGCATTGTTTATGGTTCAAGTACATGCTAAATTGAAATAAACCACATGTGCATGAGCTAAGCACTAAAATTCAACATGGTATCAGAGCAGAGTTCCTGAAGAGACCATCGCACAAGACATTGAAGAAGCCAGTCGTCCCTCCCCTTGCCGCAATTGCAAAAATGACTCCCCTTCTTTTACTAGTTTCAACACCTTCCACTGGAACGTTGGGGCTAATTTTTGCATAGGATTGTACGACCTCCTTCAACGCACCTTCAGAGACTCTCATATTGCAATTTGGAGATTTTTTATTTTATTTTTGGCCCTAAGGTATCCATGGTTCCGCAATTTCCTGCAGAATTTCGGTTTTAGAGTTTTCTGCAGCTCATTAAAGGATTTTTCATCTCACCATTGTCCTTATGAATTTCCAAGGCTTATTGTTGGAAGTCATAATTCCAACGAAACCTAAGGTTGTTATCCTAGCCTAGCCATTAAGTTTCTTAGCCTAGCCATTAGGGTTTGTGGAAGAATCTGCAAACCATGAGGAACAAAATTTTGGTGGAAGATAGGCTTGATGGATCAAGAAACTTTAGTTCCTAGAAATCAAGACTACAGATTACCCTAGAAGAGGATGACCTATTGAGTTTGATAGAAAAGACTCTACCAGAAATAACTACCAATGAAGAGAAGGATGATTGGAAGGCAGATGACATCAAAGCAAGGAAGATAATAATCTATTCAGTAAGAGATCATCTACTACTTCATATTGCTACCTTAAAGACAACTTATGAGATGTATGATGCATTGAAGAATATGTTTGAGAGTAACAACACCCTGAGAGCCCTTACATTGAAGAATCAACTTCAACATATCAAGATGAAAAAAGCTGACACTATTGCTACCTTCTTCATGAAGATTTCAAAGATCAGAGATCAGCTGGGTGCCATTGGAGAAACCATATCAGACATAGAACTTGTCTTGACTACTCTCAATGCTCTTACAAGACATTGGGAACCATTTCTTCAAAGTATCAGTGGTAGAGAAAATCTACTTGGATTTGATTGTCTATGGACAAATTGCACCCAGGAGGACACTTGACTTATAGCCACAGGAGTGCAAGACTCCCATATCGATGACAATCAAGCCCTTGCTTCTTATTCAAGGAAATACAACAGAAGAAATAAAAGAAGTTTCAACAAAGAATTCAAAGACACGTAAACTTCATCAACTTCAAGACATGAACACATAAAAGATAATTCAAAGATTCAGTGTTTTAGATGTGATAAGTATGGACACATTGCGAGAAATTGTCCTACCAGGAAGAAAGAAAGAAAATTTGAATCCACTATTGATGTTGATCCAGAACCACCTCAGAGAGATGAAGACATAAAAGATGAAGCATTCTTCTTCATATCAACACTCTTGGGTACGGTTCCTACTGATAATGATATTTGGTTAATTGACAATGATGCTTCCAAACACATGACTAGATATAGAGATCATCTGACAGACCTTGTTGAGAAAGAGTCTAGTCTACATGTTGTACTTGGAGACAATGCCAGATATATTGTGAAAGGAGTTGGAACTTCTACATTCCAACTAGATTTTGACATACCACTTCAACTAAGTGAGGTACTGTATATACCTGGGATGAAAAGGAACCTTGTCTATGTTTCTGCCTTAGAGGATAAAGGCTACAAGGTTACCTTCTCTTAAGGAAAAGTTCTTGCATGGCATAAAAACTCACATATGAATTCTTCTCGAGTGATTGGTGTTCGAGAAAACAACTTGTACAAATTAACTATTCGACCAGTCTAGGCCCTTTTACATGATACTATCAGCTTGAGCGAGCTATGACATATAAGACTTGCTCATATGCATTATAGAGCCCTTCTCTCTCTAGGGAAGATGGTAACAGGCCTTTCAGAGATACATGTTCAACATGATGGCCTTTGTAGAGGTTGTGCTCTTGGAAAGAATGTCAAGGGATCCTTGTTAAGCAATGACAACAGATCCAAGGGGATCTTGGACTTGATACATTCAGATGTTTGTGGACCCATAAATGTTGCTTGAACATATATTTGTACTATGTGCTCTTCATCGATGATCACTCTCGGAAGACGTGGATTTATTTCTTGAAGACCAAGGATGGAGTCCTTGCGAGATTTCAAGAATTTAAAGCTCAGGTTGAGAACCTGACTGAGAGGAGGATCAAGGTGCTGAGATAAGATAATGGAGGAGAGTACACCTCCAAGGATTTCAGTGATTTCTGTATTGAGGCAGGGATCAAGAGGGAGTACATTGTTCCTTATAACCCTCATCAAAATGGGATTGCAGAGAGGAAGAACAAAACCATTATTGAGGAAACCAAAGTGATGATACATGATCAAAATATACCTATGATTTTGTGGGCAGAAGCATCCATGACAACTCTATATGTTCAGAACAAGAGTCCTCATCAGATTTTGAAGAACATGACTCTCGAAGAAGCCTTCATCGAAGTGAAGCATGAGGTTGGACACTTCAGGATATTTGGGTGTCCAGTATACATTCATGTACCCAAAGAGAAGAGGACCGAGCTATACCCTTCAGGCAGAAAGGGTACATTTGTGGGGTACAGTGATCTTCGAAGGCATACCGGATCTACATCCTTGGTCAGAGATAGATTGAGGTAAGAAGAGATGTCACCTTTGAGGAAGAGGTAGCCTTTCGAAGATCCATAGAATCTCAAATGGAGATTGACAACGAGATAGTACCTTCTCCCCCTTCAACATTTCAAAGGGAGACAATCATTGATCCAATTGATCCCATAACTCCAGCTGACGTCCCCAGAGACATTGCAGTAGGCCATAAAAGGCCTGCCTGGGCTCGACAGACTCTGTAGGAGGCAGAGGTACATGCAGCTCCTCAAGGCACATTCCAAGAGAGCAAGAGACCACAAAGATTTTTGAGCTACATTTAAGCTATGAGCCACATCATTGATACTGGGCCTTCTTGTCATGGAGAAGCAGCAGGTCAGCAGGTATGGCAAGATGCCATGACAAAAGAGTATCATTCCATCATGAAGAATGATGTGTGGGATATTGTTATGAGACCGGAAGGGAAGTCTGTGGCGACTTCCAAGTGGATCTATAAGATCAAACATGCAACTGATGGAAGTGTCGAGAGTCATAAAGAAAGATTTGTGGCCAAAGGATTCTCTCAGGTGGAGGGAATAGATTATGATGAGACATTTGCTCCTGTTGCCGGATACATTCCATCCGTATGATCATTGCCCTAGCTGCATGAGATTACATTAGATGGATGTAAACACAACCTTTCTCAATGGTGAGATTGAGGAAGAAGTTTACATCGAGCAGCCATATGGATTCCTGATACATGAGAAGGAGTCTTATGTATGTAGGTTGAAGAAATCCCTGTATGGAATAAAACAGGCACCTCGTGCTTGATACAAGAAGATTGATGGATTCTTGACAAGTTTGGGCTTCAACAAGAGTGTTGTTGATCCAAACCTATACTATCATATTGTTGGTGACGAGTGCTTGATTTTGGTCATGTAGGTTGATGACTTATTCCTCACCGGTTCAGAAAGTCTTATTGTTGAATGCAAGTGTGTATTGACTTCTGAATTCGAGATGAAGGACTTGGGTATGATGCACTACTTCTTAGGACTAGAAGTATGGCAGAAGACTGATGAGATTTTCCTGAGTCAAGAAAAATATATAATGGAGATATTGCAGAAATTTGGTATGACAGACTGCAAGTCCATGCGTACACCGATGGTGATGGATCTAAAGAAAATGAACGAGGCTTCTACTGATTCAGGCGAGATTGATCCACATCTTTACCAACAGCTGATTGGATCATTGATGTATATGGTTAACACCAGACCTGATATATGTTATGCAGTGAATGTACTCAGCTAGTTTATGAGTCAACCGAGATAGACTCACTGGATAGTAGCGAAGCATGTGTCGAGATATCTACGAGGCATAGTTGGATATGGCCTGAGATATGCCTCCGGTGTAGACATGAGATTGCAGGGGTATGTCGATGCAAATTGGTCAGGGAGCGCAGTGGACTGAAAGAGCACATCCGGTTGTTGTTTTACCTTGGGATCTGCCATGGTTTCCTTGTGCAGTAGGAAACATAGCTATGTGGCTTTGAGTACCGCAGAAGCAGAGTACATAGCATTATGTGTGGCAGTCCGCGAAGCAGTGTGGCTTCACAAGCTCCTTGCAAATTTATTTGGTCATGAGATGGATTCCACCGTTATCCATTACGATAACCATAGCTGTGTGAAGCTCTCAGAGAATCTCGTGTTTCACAATAAATAAAAACACATTGAGATCAAATACCATTATATAAGAGATATGGTGCAGAGGAAAGCAGTACACGTGCAGTACCTTTCTACACATGAGCAGGTTGCAGATGTCTTCACCAAACTGCTTGCTAGGACGAAGTTCGAGTACTTCCATGAGAGACTTGGCTTGATGGAGAATGCCTCCCTAGATGAGAGGGAGTGTTGTTGATTGCAACTTCATAAGACATCCTCCAAATCGTTCTCTTATGAACTAAGTTGAGACATCTGTGAGAGAGAGCCCAAGTGTTGGGTGTTTGCATGTGATGGGTATGTGTCAGACTCTAGATTGAGTTGTTATGACGTGTGGTCTCTTGTCAACTCCTCTGGATTGAGTTGAGATGACTTGAGATGGTCTCCTGCCTTGTACTCTTCTAGACTGAGTTGAGTCGACTTGAGATGGTCTCCTGCCTTCTACTCCTATGGACTTAGTTGAGTCGGCTTGAGATGGTGCTCCAGATGGTACTCCCATGGACTCAATTGAGCAGCCTGTTGAGTGTGACGTCCCTGTGGGTGAGCATAGGTGGACGTGTCCCTAGTAGCTGAGTACTAGAGGATGAGCGAGATCCTTGTTATATTGTCTGAGAGTAAGATTTACTTGTAACCATAATTACGATGTAAAGGGTACAAGTCGGCCCCACCATGTGAAAGATAATTAATTTTGAGTAAAGATTAATTATATTATTGAGTTAATGAGGTCGTCCCTATTGTGCCAATAGACACACCTTTTGCTGTGTTAGTTCTTGTATAAATAAGAGTGGATCCCCATTGTGGATTACACTCACTCACTTGTCATCTCGGAATTTCAGCAAGCACTTGTACGGCTGAAGTCCACACCTCTCTTGGGTGTTATTTCTAGGTTTTGTAAGCACCCTCTTGTGTGCTAAGGTTTATGGTGTGGGAGATTTTCTCTTGAGAATATAAAAAAGGATTGTTGGGTTTTTCCCTTGATCGAGAAGGGTTTTCCTAGGATACTTCTTGTGTTCTTGTGCATGGTTATTCTTCTTGTGTTCTTGGTTATTGCAACACTTGTGCATGGTGTTGCTGCATTGTTTATGGTTCAAGTACATGCTAAATTGAAATAAACCACAAGTGCATGAGCTAAGCATTAAAATTCAACAAATAAAAGAGGTACCCACAAGAATAAATGATAGTGAATGCTTATGAGGTTAGTTGAAGGATAGGAGGTCTCATCACGAGCCGACCTATCATGATCATGGGTATCTAGTGGTTTGGAATTACCATCATCTGACCACCAAGCCATAGTAGTGGCTCTCAATTACACAACTGAGAGAAAGGGGGTCTCATCATGAGCCAACCTTCTCATTTCCTAAAGGTATTTATGAGTGACATTGTCATTATATGGACACCACGCCAAGACAATGGCCTTCAATTCGTCCTTTAAAACATGAAAGAAACAAAGAATGACAAGATGATGGGCTTGGAAAAAATGCACTGCAAACGAAGGTGCCATACACTCTTTACAAAGGCACCCATGAATGAGACACTACAATCCCTTGTATGTCATGAACCCCATGCCTAGTGAGTCTTGATCCATAAACACTTCATCTACTTCACATGGCTTAGAGAGGGATCACTTGGGAAACACTCCTTGACCTAGGGAAAGATCTACCCAATAGGACACCTCGTCAACCCTCCCATATTCAAGCTTGGCAAGTTGCATAATGTCTTTGAGAACTTATTTGTTTTACCGAGTAATCTTAGATGCACATGCTTAGGTGGACCATTTATTGATTTGATTTACTCACCATGATATTATGACTTCAGATCCTTGGAGGGCATGCATATTTGTCTTTGCAGGACCTAGTTGGTGGACCGTTTTGAAAGAACAAGCTTGGCTTAGGCTTCCTTGAGGCTTAAATCCCACAGGTTGGATGCCAAGGGCCCACATGCCAGATGACAGAGACAAACCTTTGGAGGCCTACAAGACATCATGGATGACATAATATATCCCATTACATGCCAAACGTTTTTCCTAGGAGAGGCAAAATGTCACTTTTAGAAGCTTGACGTCACCTAGAGGGCTAGGGTTTGATGGTGAAGATGTTGTTTGATGACACGTGGCACGTTTTGAAGGAAGGGATCTTGAAGACAGTCAAGAGAAGACTTGGATGAGTGGCAAGTGGCCTTTGGAGGCCTAGCCATGCATCCACCTACCCAACGACTTCTTCAAAGTGCCAAAATGTCCCCTAAAGGGGTGACGTCACGTTATGCTAGGGTTTCTTTTGTGTAAAAGTGAATTTTAAGTGAATTGTTAAATATTATTTTGTTGCAAGGGGTAAGATAAGGGTCGTGGAGCCCTTATCTTATGATTTACCCCTGCTAATGTGGACAAACAATGTGAATGGCATTTTGTATAAATAAAGATCATAAGATCTCATTTTGAATCATAACTCTCCCATTGTGAGAAGTAGAGAACTAAAATTTTTGCTACCCTTGTGGGTTTTTGCTATCTTGTGCTCTCCAATATATGTTTAGCATGGAGTTGAGACTCATCTTGAGATATTGGTTAGCATAGAACATGCTTCTCAATTGGTATAACACGAAAGTTTCATTTCCCAAAAGCTATAACCTTCTCTCGAACACCTTCTACAAGTCTATCTAGATATGGTTTCTTGCAAATAACAACCCAACAAGCAAGTTCATTGTTTCGGTCCAAATGAATGCTAAATTTGCTATACCTTTCAAGTGTTCTTTTGAAAATTCTTAATTATTTTGAAATTGTTGTCACCAATGATTTTTTCCATGATTTACAACAAGCAACTACTACTAGTGTTTGTCCTACAAGTGGCCTTGATGTCAAATGCTAGTGCCTTTCCAAATGCGATAAAGTCCTTGGCTATGTTGTTTGATAAGTTTTTGTGACCATATTTTTGACAAATTTAATATCCAATATTCCACTAGCAACATTGAGCTTTTTTAGCTTCAACAAACCATGCAAGATTTGAGTTTCTATCATTGTTGATTCACATGAAGACACACAGTGCACTTAACAATTATATCACAATATTTTTGAATCTTAGTTGCATCCATATTCTCAAATTGGTTTTCATCAATATAGACATCGTTGAAACTATCATTTAAATGTGAAACTCTTTTTGTACATTAAATATCACGCCTATATTGTAAAACCAAGTTTGTACATGTTTTGTACAACTAAATGGACCTTAAATTTCAAACACATACCAACTTGCAATTTAATGGGCATCTTGATTAAATGAGTTCACTTTCCAAAACGTTGTGTTGAAAAATTACCAATATCCCATTCAATGGTTTGATTTGAAGGGTCATCCATAGATTGTTTTGACAACTCACCGCTGGATTGCTGAGAAGACTCCTTGATGGCTCACTGTGAAGACATTCCTATGGTCTTCTATAATTGATAGGGGGATGCTTGTATGACTCTAACAATTCTTCATGTTCCTCTCACTCTAGTGGTTCTCTTTCCATAGCAAGGTTTTATTTTATTGCAAAATTTGTTTATCTCTTGTTGTTCATCATCATCTTGGTGATGACAATCATATTTTCTTATTGACTCCTCTTATTGCATATTATTATAGATAATAATGTACATTTTGATTGAAAGAAGAACATGTTGAGAAAACACGAAAAATATTGTTTTACATTAACATTAACACCTTAAAAAAATTGAATAAAAATTTAATTTATAAAAAAATGCTAAAGCTAAAAAATAGAATATTTTTTTTAATGGAAAACAATGTAAACTAGAAAGTTTTACGTCTTGCTTATTTTTTCATAGATTGAGGTGATCATTTTTCTTCTTTTTCACTTGTGTTTTTGAATGCATAAAGTTTGCATGGTTGTGTGTGTGTGTGTTATTCAATTTAAAAATAATTTAAGACTCTCAAACAAGAGTATAAATTAATTTGTGGGTTGAGATGTATATCTGAGTTAAATATACATATCTCAATCGAGAATATGATAAAATCAAAATAATGTCTCCATCAAGACATTGAATTGAGCTCTTGCTAGAGACATTTAGAGTATAGACTCTCAATGGAGATATCAAAATTAGGCTCTTGGTTGAGAGACCTAAATCAACACCCCAAAGTCCTATATGTGCATTCTTTCTATACAACTTCAACTTGGTGGGCTACGATCACCACTAAATCTTATGAAACAATGGTTGAACATTCATCCATTAAATTTTCATATTCAATATCTATATTTCTTCTATAATATATATTTATAATTTTATTTTCTCAATTAAGATTAAACCAAAACAAAAGAACTATATATTTGCAATATTACAACTAAAAATATTTAAAAAATCATCTTGCACTACCTTAAACTTTCCTCTTCCAAAATGTATGAAACTAAAAAAGTTGTATGTACAATATACTTTAAAAATTGCTAATTTTTAAATTATTATATTAAAAAATTAAAAAATTAAAATAAATATAAAAATTATGAATATTATAACATTAATGACATTATGTTAATGAAAAGAAGTTGACTATATATATGTATGTTTAAAACTTTTGTAGCACATACATGACACTATCTATCTTTGGATAAATTGCAAATAAAAAACATATACGGATTATTAAAGGACAATACAGATTTATTAAAAAAATATTTTACTCAATATTGAAATTGCAATCATTTATATGAAATTTTAAAGTATTAGATTTTAAAATTCTATAATTTTACAAATTTCATTGCCAAAAATATATTAATAAGATGATATTATATAATGATAATTGTTATCTATTAAAAAACCATTTTACTCAATATTAAAATTGCAATCATTTATATGAGATTTTGAGATTTTAAAGCATTAGATTATAAAATTCTATAATTTTACAAATTTCATTGCCAAAAATATATTAATAAGATAATATTATATAATGATAATTGTTATCCATTGAAACCAACTTTCATCCATAAAATATTAAGAAGCCTTTTAATTAAGAAATTAATGTTTTGCATTAACATTTAACATTTTATTTCTATAAAATCTCTAAATTTAAAAGCACTGCCCTAAACTCTTCCATCAATGCAAAATCTTAATCCCTTTCTTTTGGCATTCAGGTAGTTACACTCATTTTCAATTTCATTGTCTCTTATTTTCTGTTAATACAAGTAACAATTAAAAAAAAAAATGAAATATTACCCCTTCACCACGCATACCATCATTTTCAGGCTAGTTATGTTTTTCCAACGGAGTGGTGGATATACTCTGGTTCCACTTTACATTCTCTCCCGTGTTTGTAAAATCTAATTTCAATTGTATGTCGTTTTTCTTCCTTTAATTTACTCCCAATTGCTTACTAATAAAAAAATCCCAAGTGTTGAGCTTTGTCCAACACTGCATATGGGGAGAGATCCAAAAAACTAGCAAAGAAAAGACATGGCCACAATGAGAAAAGAGGAAGCCCATCCATTCAAACTTGCCGAGAATAACCTATTTCTATCAAAGATCATCGTTCAGGTAAGACTCCATCATTTAGCAGCTCCTAGAAGTTCAAGCCAGAGATCTCATAATGGATTATGCTTTTGTTTAAGGATTCCTTTTTTATTTCCAGAACATCAATATAATGCATAAGGTATAAGTTGGTTTTGTCTAGAAAATGTTGCATTACATTATCCAACCATTGGATGCACTTAAATCCTATAAAATCAATTCACTTATACATACATGAGCAAATATAGGCCCTAACACCTTAAGTGGATCCAAGAAGATGGGAAGCTAGCCCTTTATCACCTTCAAAAGCTTAAGCTCACCATGGTCTTATTTTTTATTGCAAGGAAATGGCTTGGAAAGGAAACACTTCCTTCCGTTTAGAATTAACAATGCATTTAGTTTGTTTTAACCTATTTTAAAGTTCAAAGCAATATAGCCTTCTTCCGAACAAGGAAAATGGAAACATTTTTTATAAAAAGAATAACAATCAAATTAATGAAATTGAAAAGTGTGTCGTGACCATTCCTCTACGCAATGATTTGACTTGCTAACCTACCATGCAAACAGTTTACTCCTCTTCAAGTTCAAGTTCAAGGCCAGGTATATACTCCAAACTTACGTCAAAAATGACAGCACTGCTAGGTGCTACCCGTGGCCTTCCTGGAGCAGAGTTAAGGCCCTTTGGGAATGCAAGCTGCCAGATAAAAGGAAAATCTTTAGAAAATATTCAGCATTTCTAGGTGAGACACACAAATAACATGTTCTCGTGACTGGAATACCAAAGCATAGGGAATGACTCAAAAGAGAGTTAAGCAATTGTACATCCATGCAAGCCAAATGTGTGCAGTACAAAATGGATGCAAATTTAACACATGGTGATATGTTTGACATTAAGTTACAGAAAGAGACAAAAATAAAAACATTTAGAGATTCAGTATAATTGATCTTATGATTTTCCCTTTCAAATAAAAATATCAATCGTGAAACAAAGATTATTAGATACATAAAACTTGAGATACAACTAGTAAAATGGTGACTTCCCTTTTTATCAACTTTTTTCCATTTTATGTCCAGTTGAAAGAAAGTGCATCAATACGAACATTCTTGCCCAACTCACAATCGTATATGTATGATGCAAAGAAAAACCTTATGTTGAACATTTTTACATTTTATTCTCTTAATGAGTTTAAGGTCAAATCCTAAAGCTAAAATCGTTTGTAAGCTGGGATTTTGGTGAGCATTTTTATGGCAAAAATACATTAAATTAAATTATTAATAATCTTCAATACTCTGGTTTAATTCCGTAGAAAAATGGTCCACAATTTAGAGATGGCAAGTTTAATTGATATTTAGATAACACAGTGGGGGTAGATTTGGGATAAGGAGTTTGTTGGCATTGAGTGACTGGCATTCAAAATAAGCATTAATAGATGGCAGGTTTTTGCTTAGGTCAATTAACCAAAAGGTTATTAGTAGAATATGATGATATGAAAAATATTTACAATTGAGGAAGGGATACTTTTTATATAGAGTCTAGGTCAACTTCCTTTATAATTATAAAATTAACTCATGTGATATTGTTAGATTCTTGGGAGGATTAAAAAATTGTTTTCTCCAATTAATTATTCAACAATACACAAAATAATGAAGTGGTCAAACCACATGTACAAGACTCCAATTAAATAGGCCCAAGAGATAGGGACATCCCCATCAAATAAGGAAGGAGATGAGTCAAAGGTGCAACGTTTAGGCTCCAAAGGCTCCTAAGTGGATAGATCCACAACCAACACCTCAAAGTAGGCAATGAAAACCTCCTAGATCTCCTCCAAGGTAGATATGTTGCTCTCTAAGGTGAAACATCCCAACAAGTAATGAGTAGAAGCCCCCAAGAGTGGATGGTTCACCTAAAAGTAGCTCCCATGGTCATAAGTGAGGTCTCCAATGTACCCTTAAGTTAGAATAACTTATTGGGAAAGAAGCATCAATTAATAAAGAAACAATGACTAAACCTATGGAACTAGAAAAGTCTTCAGATGTAAAATCTAAGTTGTGAAGAACGGAATGAATACAAATCCAATCAACATCACAACTCGGGAAGATGCAAAGCCAATTGAAGTAAGGATATTTTCAAATGTCACACAAACAATGGAAATTCCAAGTATCTCTACAAATAAACTTTTAAGGATAAACAAATCAACACAGGCGTCCATACAAGACTAACTTCCAAAAATGAAACAAGAAAGCACTATAATATGGTAAGTAAAGTTCATATTACAAGGATGCCTTATCGACATCCTAATCACAAGAGTTGATACCTTCACCAATCAATATATCATCATTGTTTTGAACAAAAGCAATTGACTTATATCCCAAAGAATATGGATATTGAAGATTTTCCAGGTCTTAATAGGCTACCAACTAGGTATGTATTTGACCTCAAGTTGGCTTTAAGTTTCAACTATCAAACAAGGGTTTTTTGTTGTTTTATAACAACAAATTGTTCAATAACTTCTTTGTTGTTCTGTTACGGTTACATATGCCATTATGGTTCTCTAGCATGTAGTTTTGTCACAAGATGTTAGCACATGCATACCATAAGCTATATAACACACTTAAAGATCTTTTAGAGCTGAAATAATGATGTTCTAAACACTAGCATACATGAAAATGAACACAGGGATTTTTGGTCAACATGACCCTAGATAAAACTCCCCTGGGGAAAACTAGTTTGGAATGGAAGTATATATAAGTGGTGTCTAAAGCATGAGATACAACAAAAAATACAATATGATGGAACCTGCATACAAAGCAAACTCCTCTCGAGTTGTGCCAAAGGATCCAAGGAGATATGCGCCAAAGCTTAGTGCACCCTCTCCTTTTGTTTCCAAATCCACTGAAGTGAAGTGCCTTGACCCTGAATGCTCTGAAGAAGAAACCCTTGCACCACAATGTGCTCTGGTATGCTACCTCTCCACTGAGACACTCATATATGACTTCCTCCAACTGTAGATGCTCCTTGCTAGTGATGTGCCCTCCTCCTATGGTGCGCCCTCCTCCAAGCAAGTATGATCACCATCAAATAATATGGAACCAAGCTCCCAAAGCTCCTCCATGCAAGGAAGCACCCACGTTGCCCTCTTCCAGTGCCTCCATTCTCAAGCTCATGCTCTTCCTAAATCTTCTCAAGTGAAAAAACAAGTGAATGGAATGAGCTCTCCTTTGCCCTTGCGCTCTCCTTAAGGATGCATAAGGAAACCTAGAAAGTGAGTGGATGAGATCATCTCATCTCATCCTAAGTCAATGGTTGAGATCATCTCAAATGAATCTCAACTCAAATCCCACTTTACTTAAGTTTCCATAGTTTCACTTTATGTCCCTTAATTCACCCACAAAGTGAATTAATTGTCATTTTAGACTAAAATGACCAAATTTCACTTTTGACTTAAATCTCCTAAGTCAAAGTGAAATTAGACATAAGGTACACGGTACATGGTGCAAAGTACTTCCCACATGTGTTTAGAAGCTCACAAACACAAGGGACCACTTTCCAAGGTACCCCAATCTCAACAGATACTAGTTCAATTTGGTCTCGAACTAGAAGTCATCTTGGGAATGTAAGATCCCCAAGTGGATCTATGGGTAATTTTTCAATTTTCAAAGTTTATGGTTATAGTGTTTTGTCAAACATTTCGCACCAGTAGTTTATTGAGCTTGTTTGGTTTGTTGCATAAGTAAATTGCAATAATATTGAACTTTAAACAACAAGGAAATGCATGGAAACATAACCAAAATAGCCACAAACTTTAGATCTGTATTTTTGTTTAATATATAAGCTGACCTTAATACAAGAGAAGAACAGATCTAGAACAGATAGAGAAGAATAATGGATGTGGCTGAGAACAACTCCAAGATACAATGGCAAGAGAGATATGAGCTCCCCTGAAACTCCAATAGCTGCATGCAAAGATCTTGAAGAGCAATTTCTTTCCCTTTTGCCCATTGCAAGAGTTTTTGGGTGTTTTTGGGTTGAGTTGTGCCCCTCTCTGGCTAGAAAACCCCTTGGAAAATCGGCCTCACTAGATTTGGCCTCCAAACTCTAAAATAATGTTGAATCCTTGAAGGATGTGAGATGGCTATCACCTGTGATGAGTTTCTTTGGCTGTAGTTGTAGATCTAACCCCCAAAACTCAGAATCTCAATGGCCAAATGCACCCTCCTTCAAAAATTATGCCCAACTCAGAGAATAAATAAATATGGAGTGATAAAACCCCAAAGAATGGTGAGAAAGGTCACTCTAGGGATGGAAAACAATCATGTAACGGGATCTTCTCTAGATCCAATGTCCTCTAGCCAAATCGAACCTCTTCTTCTTAGACAGTGTGCCCCAATTCTTCAGAAACCCTAAAAAATGTACCCCTACTCCACAAATAACTGTTGAAACTGATATGAACTGGATAGAATGGTGAAGGTGGAATCTTTCACCCCCTTGGCTAAGGTTGGACCTGTTATCCCCATTTTGTGGGATAACTAAGGAGATCATGTCTAGAGGCCCTCAGGATGTAGATATGGAGTGTCGAGAGTCTATATGACAAGTTGTATCTACTTGCACAGATGGAGATCCTTCTTATCACCAGAGAGGTCATGATTTTCACATGGCATCCACCACAGACATTCTCTCTAAGAGAGTATGAAAGTCATCTATGGAAAATGCCTCATCTGAACTATCATGTGCCATGGATGCCCTCCAACAACAATCGGCCATCAATGCATGCATGTCATCAATGCACCTGGTGGATGCCATGATCATATCCTAACTAACTCTCAATTGTCCTATCAAGTGGTGTGACTCCTGATCACAATGACGCTGAGGTACCACCTCATGCCTCTCACGGCTAGTGCCATCACTAAAATCCTCAACAACGCTCTCTGTAGAAGATAAAGTGTTGAACTGCCTGCGGTCCACTGTGCCACTGGATCTTCCCATACGTAACTGCTCATCATCCTCAACTGCTAGCTCCCTCTGAATCCTACTGTATCCAATGTGAGCAGTTCTATCCTCTCATGCACTCAACCTGCTACTATCATCTGTGCCTGGATCCCATGTAGATGTATCCAGACATGTGCTATGGTCGTCCTGACCAATAAAGAGTGCATCCTCATCAATGCAGACCGATCCTGGAAGTAAGTGCTCCATCACCCTATCAATCTCCACAATCTGCTCTAAAATCTGTGACTCAATCTCCTCATGTTGGTGTGTGAATGTAAGATCAATTGTCTGCACGTCATATGTCTCTCCTTGGATCTGTGGATCCATGTGTCCATGTCATGCATCCCTCACACAAGGCTCCTCAATCAGATCTGATGTGCCACTGACCTCCTCATGTGACGTGGCTATCAGGGGTGTTTGGAAGGATGACATATGTGTCACAACCATCATAGGAAGCTCATCATCTCTAGGTGCTAACACGTGTGAATCCTCACTAGGGTCACCACTCTACTGAGGTGTAAGGTCATCAATGGTCTGTGATATGTCTGCTGATACACTGGTGCTATCGTCCTGTCCATCCAACTGCCCCTCCAACGTGCAAGGGTCACTATCCTCCTCAAGTGTGCTAGAATCATCAACCTTTGTGCAAGAGTCACTATCACTAGCCTTTGTGCAAGAGTCACTATCATCATCAGACTACTCCAGAAGAGTATCTATCTCTCCATCCTCACACACCTCATCATCACTGTCATAGTGCACCTCAATGATATGCTTCTTACCCTTACCCCTACACCTATGATCTGGTTCCCAAGGCACCTTGCCACTGTAGCAAAGTTGTGTGCTCCTAATGGGTGTGGGGTTTCTCTGTGCTTCCCTCCATCTAGTTGTTGTGGCCATGTATTCCTCTGCTTGTTTGACCTGGAATGCAATCTCATCTGTGCTCCACCTAGGATATTTCAAGGATAAATATTGTTGGAAGGTTATTAGGGCCCTGGTTTCCTCACTAAGGTCGTAGTAGTATTCCCATCTACTACGTACAGTCTCTCTAGTAAAATCCACAAAATCCATCCTCTTATGGAAGACCCCTTTATGGCTCTGCAAGCATGTGCTAATTCCCATGGGTTGGCAGGAATCTAAGCTCTGATACCACTGTAATAATCCCATGCCATTATGCCAGAATCATCACGGTTTTGGTGTCTTTTAAAATCTTTTTCTAGTTGTGGTATTTCATCAAACACTTCGTTGGCCTACTTGTTTAGATGTATTTACTTGCTGAATGGCCTCTTGATTTCGGCCTTAGGGTTTACTGATGTGTTTATGTGATTGTTTGCAACAATAAACAAGAAGATATAACCATGGAACATATCTCAACCATATGCAATATGATAGACAAGCCAAAACATCTCAAATCTGCTTTTATTCATGAAATAGAGAAACCTGCTACAATGAAGATGCCGATCTAGAATGGTGAACATATGGCTAAGAAGATAGACAATAGAGCTGCTACAAAATGCTCCAATAGAAGACTACAATAAGCCTCCAAAGGCTGGATATACCATGAAGACTGAATACAAGTAGATCTGGGCCGTACGAATGCTAAACCCCCAAATTGGAAGGTGCCACGCCCTGTTAGATAGCTGAAACTCCTCAACAATTTGGCCCTGCTGCCAATTATGTCCAATCACCCCAAGAAAGATGCCAAACAGTAGATCGAGTGATGGCAAGAACAACCCAGGTGCCCGAATCTCCAAGATCCCTCTCAAACCATATGGATCTGAACCTCCTCCAATGTATGGTGCGCCCTCCT
>WSFP011402244.1:0-26221 GCA_009831015.1 Picea engelmannii
AGTTACATGCTTAATGTTTTCAAGCCTTACTCATATTGTGAATGATTTCTTGAATGAGAATTCAATGTGTAGTTTGACTTCAAGCATTAAGATAGTCTTGAATGCTTTTTGAGTTATTTATGCTTTCAATACTTTGATTTGATGTGATGATAGTTGTTAATGAATGAATGAAAGAAGACAATGAATGCATCTCTTGAATAAGAGTTTTGTTCTTCTAACATTTGATAGGTCTTTGAACTAGTTCGAACATCTCTTGAATGCTTACTGTTTTTACTCTTTAGAAAAACAAGTTTTGATTACTGTTATGAGATCTATGAAGATGACTTCTGAATAGAATCTTAGCATCTCTTTCATATTCATCCTTAGAATAGGTTTTGGTTTATCTCCATTAAAGATAAAAACTATCTCTAAATCCATATACTTTGGACATGCCTCTAAGTCTTACAAACACCTGATTGACAATCATTTACACTCTAATTTACTTGAGTAGATTGGAGCCTAACAGCCGCCACCATTCCAACAAGCTTTTTTTCTGCTGCATTTTACAGTTTCATCTTATTTCCTTATTGAATAGAAACCAATTTTACTGCATCTCCTTTATTCTGTGTTAAGAGTATTTTAATAATTTGTATTCATTTCATTCTTCTCATAAAATACGGATCAAGTTTTGAGGCACTACCAGTAAGGATAAGTTCATCAACATAAATGACAAGGATTATAAGATGGCTTCCTACTTTCTTAGTATAGACATTAGGATCATAATGGCATCTAGAGAATCTAGTGCCAATAAGAAAGTTGTCCATTTTGGCATACCAAGCTCGAGGATCTTTCTTAATACCATAAAGAGATTTCTTAAGGATACAAACAAGGCTAGAGTCATTCTGGACATAGCCAGGAGGTTGTTCCATGTAGATTTCTTCTTCCAAATCTCCATGCAAGAAGACAGATTTAACATCCATCTGATGGACCTCCCATTTATGTGAGGCAACAAGGGCAAGAAAAAGGAGGATGGAATTCATTTTGGATACGGGGAAAATGTTTCATTATAGTCAATTCCTTCAACTTGGGAAAATCCTTTGGCAACTAACTGAGCTTTGTGTCTTTCAACACTTCCATATGATGCATACTTAGTTCTGTAGACCTATTTACATATGACAAGTCTTATTACTTTTGGAAGAGGTACAATATCCCAAGTATCATTTTACATTAAAGAATGATACTCTTCATTCAATGTTGTATTCTAATGTGGATGACCTAAATCTTCTGCAAATGTCTCTGGATCATGAGTTTCTGAAACTTGAGCCAAAAGAGAGGAGGCTTGATGGAACTGTGAACATGTCTGATGTTGATATGAAGGATCACTGACAAGATTACCAACTACTTCTTGTGTTTAACAAACCCATCTAGGAAGCGGTGGAGCTGGTGCTGATTCAGGTTCAAAGGACTCATCTGAAGGAAGGTGAGTAGGCAGAGGTGGATTTTCATCTTCACTATCATCATCTGAAGAAGAAGCTAGAATATGAATAGAAGAAGGCACAAATGTCGAAGAAGGCATAAACATCGAAGATGGCTCGCAGGTCGAAGAAGGCACAATCACCAAATTAGGCTCCCAGGACAAGAGATTTTCATCAAATTTAACATCTCTTCTAATAATAATTTCATTACAATGTGGTTGAAGAAGTCTATAACCTTTGACATCTTCAAAATAACCAACAAATATACATTTCTCACTTTTAGGCTGCAATGTTTCCCTTTCATCATTAAGAATGTGAGCCCATGCTATACTGCCAAATACACGGAAGTGACTTACATCTGGTTTAATTTTAGTCCAATATTCTTCTAATGTTATACTTTTAAGAGCCTTTGTGGGAGTGTGATTTACTGTGTAATTTTCATAGTTGATGGCTTTCGCTCAATACTTTATATTTAATCCCTTAGATTAGATCATATAATCAACCATTTATTTTAATGTGCGGTTCTTTCTCTCAACAACACCATTTTGTTGGGGTGTATATGGACCAATGTGTTGCATTTGGATTCCCTGTCTAGTGCAGTAACTTGTAAAATTATTGTTCACATATTCGCCTCCATTATCTGTTCTTGTTCACATGTCCATATTGGTTTTTTACAAGGGCTCGAAGGCCAAAAACCCAAGTACTCCTAGAAAATTTATCAATGAAAGTTAATAAATACTTTCACTCAGAAAAAGGAGTAGAAAGTGTACCACAAAAGTCATTGCGAACAAGATACAAAGGGCCCGAGGTGTGCCATGAGTCACATTTGTCAAAACACCATCTCTTCATTAAAAATTTGTTAGAACACAACCGGAAAAACACCATCTCTGCATGAAACATGAGAAATTACAATCACCATTTGTTGATTACATAGTTGTTGCAATGAGTGATAGTTTATATGACCAAAACTCTCATGCCAAAGTTTGCTCAAGTCATCACTATGAGCAACAAAAAATGATGAAAAAAATGATGACCCAAAATTTTCAAACTTGTATAACCTAGTAATATCATCAACATTTACAGTTGCAAGAATATGCTTAGGATCTTTTATATCCTTGATTACAACTTGGTGAGGTGAAAACTCTACGATTTTACCTTCACCCGAATGAGTGATTTGATATACTGATAGAACGTTGCAAGAAAGACTTGGAACATATAATACATCATTGAAATGACCATTATCTACTTTAACTATTCCATATACCACAACACTAAGATATCTATCATCAAAAAAAAATATTTTTTTGGTGTTACATTCATTTAGAGAAGAAAATATGTCTTTATCCTTAGCCATATGATAAGATGCTCTAGAATCAATAAACCACTCATCAAAAGAAGAAGTAGAAGTTGTATTGAAGGAGAAACCAGAAGCAGAAAGTGCATGTCCATGAGAAGAAGAAGAAGAAGTAGAATCAATACTGATGTTGTGCTTCTTCGTTGCTGCTTCTAAATATGCCATCTTCTAGTTGAAACATTTTGACTCAACGTGAACATCTTTATCGCAAAAGTTGCAATGTCTATCAATTTTCTTTTTTATATATTTTTCTCCTTTGTCACCATTAGGAGCTGGAGCTATCTGAGTCGGGTTGGATCCCTTAGGTTTCTTGTTGTTGTAGAGAGGATGTTGCTTCTTGGGATTCTTGGTTTTATCTTTCTATTGGGCGACTAAGGCTTCGTTGGAGATACCTGCAGTGTTGATCACTACAAGTTGTACAGTATTATCTTCCTCCCTAATCAAAGAAGCACAAAAGGACTCAAGAGTGGGTTTTTGATAATATTTCCCTAGAGCTTCTCTCATGTTATAAAAGGTAGATACAAACACATAATATGCACTACCTAGCTTAGAAAGAATAAGATAGATGGAACGCTCTTCCTCCATATTTATCTCACATTCTTCACATAAAATTATGAGTGCTTTAAACTTAGATAGATAGTATCCAATGCAAGATAAATCACTTGGACTTAAATTCAGTGCTTGATTTTCTAACTTTTGTGCACGAATATTATCGAGTTTACCAAACACAGATTCAATATTTTCCCAAGCTTCATCGGGCTAATCAATTTCTTTAAGGTGGAACCTTAAATCAAGAGAAATGGACATTTCGATTAGTCCACATGATTTGTAACTCCTATTATCCCATTTTACTTTCTTATCAACATCAGTCGCTTCTTTTCCCTTTCCCAAGGTAATCCAGTACAAGCCTTTACTTTTTAATACATCCTCCATATGATATTTTCATTGGAAGTAGTTGGTGTTGGTAAGCAAAAGATTACTAGAATAATCCATAATAAATATATAGATAATATGTATTTAAAAATTGAAACTGATGTTTTGGATGGAAAGATCTTGAAAAATTAGGCGGTTTAAAAAAACCGGCACTAAAAACGGACTTTGGATGTGAAAGTTATGCCCTTTTTAAAAAATGCATAAACACTAACCAAAGGACGATGTGGTGGTGTAAATTGCTTTATGAAGTGACCCAATTTTATAAAAATAAGCGAGGATCACTTTTACAATGAAGTTACTTTATAAAAGAAAAGTTGCATGCAAATTAAATAACTCTTAAATAAAATATTAAAGCTACCTATAGTGATTCACTTTTATACTTGAAGTGAAATACACTTTACAATTGAGCATGAACTTTTTCAGAAAAAGTAACAAAAAGAGAGACTTGAATTCAAGACCTCTTACTTAATAAGGAAACTTTTAACCAAATGGGCTAGCAAACCATACAATATTCTTTATCAAGAGGATTGGGGATGTTTGATCTGGATTATTTTCGGCACAAAATGAGAGCGAAGATATAATAAATAAATGCACAAAGATATCGTGGATATTCAATAATATAATAGAAATGTATCAGAGATGAAACCATAAATACAAAGATATAGTAATACATGATTTCTATTAATGAAAAAAATGTACATAGACTGCAAAAAAATAGAGTGAAAGACTCGCTAGAATGGTGGTAGTTTATCTCTGTGAAGAGATGTGATAGATACTCGTATTCGCAAGAAGATGATCATTACAATGAGGCTGTAAGGGAATTTTTAACATAATGAAAATCCAAAACCCTAACCTCAGAAGATGAAAAGCCAAAAGGTTTGCAGGCATCGATGGAGCTAGTTGATACGTCAACTTCCCGGGGGCGTAACTTTTGCATACGATCTCCATTTGGGGCGCTCGATATACTGTTAGAAATGTCTATTCGAGGAATAAAAATTTTGATGTGAGAAACATCGAAGGAATAATCATGTTGCTCCCCGTTTTCCCAAAAAATGTCGTTTAGGGCCTCCAAATGGCCCCGAAAGTTTAGGACCCGAAAAAACTGCTAAAACTAGTAAATTACCAAAATTGCCAAAAAACTATTTTGAGCCAGTTGAAAAAGGTGGGTGGCCATCGATATCCACCTGGATCAATGTTTTTGTTGTTTTTTGTTGTGGAAGACTACCTTGGAGAGAATGCTAAAAAAAACTCTCTTCACACAAGAAAAAAATTTCACTTTTCGATGACAACAAGGTTTAGATCTCAGTTAGCTTACCCAGAAAATGCTTTTTTCCCTATCTATTTCTAATTTTCCGAGATTGCACAGGGAGTGGGGAAAAGAGAATACACATATCTAAAAGAGTATCAACCCATAAACAAATAATATAATGCCGAAATTAAACGAAAATAATACTCTACAAAAATTTAAAAATGGCGTATTAAAGGTTTATACCTCCGAATCTGACTAAAATGACCATATCTTGGGAAAACAAAAAACTTTTCGAGTGAAATGAAAAAGTGTTCATAACTGAAACAAGCGCTCCAGACACAATGGAACCATCCTCTCAGCCCAAAAATGTATGAAAATGGTAGAAAATGGAAATGAGACAACTCGGCTTCACGATCTCGATCTACAATAGGAGTGGGTCTTTAAACAGGCCCTGATACCCATGCTCAACAACACAAATATTCCAACTGAGGAAAAACACCCTTAGTAACCACTCACACAACCAAATCAAAGATCAACACACTGATGTTTTGACATGGTAAAACCCCTATAGGGAAACATCCATGGCCCTAGCCAATGCGACCACTTGGAGAACTTAATTAAGGAAAAAGAAAAAGATTATAGAGGGATTTTAAAAGAGATTTTCTCACAAATGATCATCGACAAATGACCCTCCATTCTCCTTAAATAGATATCATGGACCAATCAGGTGTTAAGCCATGGATCAACGGTCATTAAGATCGAGAATAATATGAACCGTCGGATCACTCTATGTCAGGAACATATCATGACCATTGGATTTCCTAACTACAAATGCATACTAAAGAAACACACTTTTACCTAACGACACACTAGACCAAGTAGATCTTAACTAACTCCTAAGTGTCTAAATATCCTAACAATTTTTCTATGATTTTTCATAGTAAATATTACATGTGTGATATTGGAGGTGAAGTGTCATGGAAACATTTTCTTTCTATTGTATTAGAGTTATGATTTGATTTGACAACCTTTACTGTTGTGATTTGTATAATGGGGATTATCTTCATTAGAATAATGAGAGTGGGGAGGGGGGGAATAGCCATCCCACTCAATAATATTTATCGCTCTATTATGAACAAATTTACCATTCAAGAAGATGCCAAAACAATAATGGCACCCATAAGTGTCCCCAAATATTTTGTTTGAAAGGTTTACCACAAGGTACTGAAAGCCTTGAAAATGAAATTGATATTGATATTCTTAATGATCATTACTTAGTTGTCTGTGATGTTATTACACACTGAAATTTGTTAGGATATTTATTTTCTAGGTTTTCGCAAGAGTGTGTAAAAAAGGTTTGGGTTAAGGAATCCTAGGAGCCTTATGGTTGTGTTTGTACAATGACCAAGAGCCTGACAAAAGGATTTTTTCAATTTTCATTCAAGGAAAAGAATAATACCTATGAGGTGGCCATGCATGGTCTTAAGATGTATTGTAATGCCTTGGTGGTATTATCAAAATTTTATGAGAATTTCTTGGTTAATGAAGTTTCTCAAGATTATTTTCCTCTATGGGTTAAATTCTTAGACCTCCTAATAAATTATGGAATTCAAGTTTATTTTCCTCTATGGGTTGAATTATTAGGCCTCCTAATAAATTATGGAATTTTCTTCAGCACATTTCAATGCCCCTTGTTATTCTTTGTTTCAAAAAATAATTCCTTTTAATATTGATGACATGATTCCATATGTATAAAACAATGATTGGAATACCTACACGACCTCCATGAATAGACAAAATTACAAAATAATCATGGGACAACGATAGAAAAAATACCTAAGTGTCTAAGTAAAAACAATGGGTTGGATTATGCCAAAAAATTCAGAGTATCGAAAGGTATGGTATCCATAAAACAAGAACCATAAAATCATAAAAAAAATAACATTAAACATTAACCCCAACTACTGTAGGGAGTTGGTCATGATCATCTAAGGCTACGCCCCATACAATAAGTGGTAGCTTAACTTTTCCATTAGATATACAATGTCCCACTCATCTATAACCTCCTAGGGTCTATGCCCCTATAATATTGAAAGAACCAAGGTTGGGAACACTTTAGCGGTAGGTCGTTGAAGAGGTTGCACACATAGTTAGGGTGAACTTGGATCAATTTGTTAACCTAGTGCCTACGTTTTCCTACTAAAACAATTGCAGAAGATATCTGAAAAGGAACATAGACAGGAGTTAGATTTGGGTTAGGAGGAGTATAACTCATATTGTAGGGGGGTACCTTGTGGTATTTCACCTTATTATGTAAGGATATGATACCATATATTAGGTTTCAATCATGGCAAGATAATGTTGTTGTGACAATGTAATTAATTAGACCATGAGTCCTCTTTTTTCATTGCCAAAGTGAAACTTCAACCCTAATAAGTAACCAAGTAAAATGGAAATATAGAGTCCAGGGTAGTTGGTCACTAAGCAAGGAAGCTCTCTATGATGAAAAGGTAAGGAGGTATTATTTTCATAGAGACGTTTCCTATTCCCAAATTGTTTTAGCTAGCATGTAGAAACAAAACATATTCTTCAAGGTTTCAAGTCATTTGCAATGAGGACATTTGTAGATATTAATTCCAAGGCAAGTTAATAGTGTATCTAAGAGGATCCTCCCTAAGGAAATACAACAAGAAAATAATGCTTTTTTTATTCTAAAACGGGCTTCCAAATAAGCCTGACCAACTAGGTTTTATGTTTAGATTTTAATCTCTAGATATTATTTGGTCACATTTTAGGGATGGATTTGAGAAGAGTTGCTTACATACCATAGTTATGTAATATTTTATGAAATCATATCCTTCCCATTTTCATAGTCATATTGTATTTCATAAAATCATGGCCTTCCCATTTCCTATATCTCCATCGTGCTCTCAGCACAGGGATGCCAAGCATTAGAGAACAATGGTCAAGAATAAAACTCTTTGTATACACTCCACAAAATTTTTATATGAGGTGTCTAGGTGGAACATAAGCTTCAAATAAAGCCAAGAAATCCAGGTTATAGTCTGAGTAGCCACCAAATTATTGGCCACTTAAATCACATTTTGATATAGCATATAGTTTGAGAAACAAGGATATTCATCCATGCGATTTCCATCCATCGAGATAAGTAGAGACCATGAAATATGGTGGAAACTAAATGAAAGGTATGCTCAAAGAGTTGGTTCATTCAATATAGAACGAGATTAATGTGTTCCATTCCATCCAACTTCTCTTAATCACAAAATAACATTTGATTTTGACTACTATAGGAGTGACTATTAAAGTCTCCATGGGAAGCCTCTTCTAGGAGCTCTCCTAGAAGAGGTCCCCTCTGTCAAATCTAAACTTGAGAAACTCCTTCTAAGCGATTTTATTGTCAACAACTCTGACGATCCATTTCGTACACAAGGCCCAAGCTTGGAGTTGACTTTAGATAATGCCTAGGCCTCCATATTTCATTATAGTACAATAGAGATCCTAGTTAACTCAATGAAAAAAGTTTCTTTAATTTTTCTTAGCCCGAATAAAGAAGTGAAGGATTTTTATATCTCAAAGTAATCCATTAGCAAAAGAACCCTATAGAAGGAGTAATACACATTAGTGTCCACTAGGATTTTGGTGCAGATCAGGAATTTGGTATCCAATGCTAAAAGCTTAGTGATCCATTTCTTGATTGTCTGTTCAACCCATTGGATTACAACCTCCTAGGGGCTCGCTGGGGAGGTTCAAACCTTAGAGATTTTATTTTTCATGAAACCTAATTTTTTTAACATCAACCACATTATTTGAAAAAAAATGATATTTACACATAAGATGAACAACTTAACCAAAAACTCATACAACTCGATCAAATATTAATACATCAATGTTTTATGTGGTTAAAATCCTCAAAGAGGGAAACAATTCACAACCCCATCTAAAGAGGCCACTTGAGGAAATATATTAATGCAAAAGAAAAAATATTTTACATAAGAGTTCCTCACAATTGATCTTCAACAAGTGACCCTCCATGCTCTTTAAATATATATCATGAATTAATTGGGTCTTAATATTAAGGAGGATATGAACCATCACATCATTTTATGTCTAGAACATATCATGCTTGTTGGATTACACAACTACAATTGTATACTAAAGAAACATACTTTTATCTAAAGACGCAGTAGACCGAGTTGATATTAACTAACTCATAAGTGTCTAAATATCCTAGCACCCCCCCTTAAGAACAACTTGGAATATGATTGAAGGATTTACAAAGGTGACACAATAGGAGAAGGAAGGAGGCATTGGAACCTATTCCCCTTTAATGAATTGAACTCTTAGCATGGATCACAGTTTGGAAAATTTTCTTGTCTAAGAGACTTTGTGAAAATGCATGCAAATTTATCATGTATAGGGAAAAACAACACTTCAAGAATGTGATATTGAATAACATTTTTTATGTGTATCTCAATCTGTTGTTTTACACTGATATTGAACTAGAAATTTGGCAATCTTGATGGAACTTTGATTATCACACCAGAGGGTGGTGAGATGTTGTTGGAATCCAAACTTTGAAAGGATCTATCAAATCCATAAGGCTTCTTGAGTTGCATTCACTATTACCACATAGTCTACTTCCATTGAAGAAAGAACAAGTTCTTGTTGTTTCTTAAAAGCCTGAGTGATAGGTTTGGAACCAACATTGAAAATATAACCCGTAGTAGACTTTCAATCATCGAGACCGTAAGCCCAACCGAGATCAGTGAAACCAACCAACAAAGGAGTCCCCTATCAACCATAATGCATACCAAACTGAACTGTTCCCTAGATAAACCAAAGTATCTTTTTTTTCTTTTTTGCCAATGGCTCTCTTGGGGTGTTTTCATATAAGAGGCTACCAGCTAACTGATAGTACTGAAAGTCGTGTCTACTTTGGGTGTAGTACAAACTCTAGAATGAAAGGGAGAAGGGGATATTTTACAATTTTCCTTGTAAAAGCAGTGAATCACATGCATACTTAGAGTGGGGAAAATAAATACCTTCATGGGTTTGCAATACTTGGAGGCCAAAGAAATAACACAAATATCCTAAATTTGTCATTTCAAATTCCTTCTTAATTATGATTTCCCATAGTTTAAAATTTTAGGATCACTACTAATAAAATAAGTCATCAACATAAAGAACAAGTATTATGATATGGTTTCCTACATTTCTGATATAAACATTGAAGTTAGAATGACATTTAGAAAATCTAATATTTAGAAAAATAACTATCACAATTGTCAAATGTATTCATATTTATGTCAAAGCTATCCAAATACCTTCAGAAAAAATAATACACTACATTTAATCATATAAAGAAATTGTCTTTTCATATTAACTTCTCATGAAATTACCATCTTATGTTATTTATATGACGCAACATGCTATCATTTACAATGATGATATGATTACACATAACAATATGCACACCTTAATCTTTATATAGTATGAAACACATATGTACCTTTGATTGCAGAAAACAATATGCACATCTTAATCTTTATATAGTATAAAACACATATACCTTTGGTGGAAAAAGTGTAAACATTGAGAGATGGATTAAGAATTATAGAAGTAGATAATTGGGTTAGGGGATGTTTGTTTTTCATTTGTTATTAACCTTATCTTTATTAAAGATTACCAACCTAGATTTATTAGACACTTAGAAGGATCCAATTTTTTAAGATGTAATTTTTTTATTATTATTTCATTTTTTTATTATTATTTTTTTAATTAAATTGAACTTATTTATTATTATTTTTTAATTATTTATATATTTTTTAATTAATAAATTTATTATTGTTATATTTTCATGTGCCTCAACATACTCCCCATAATGAATTGTAAACCTCTACTCTCAATAAAAAGGAAATGATGTGATGTTAATGTCTTAAATAACCAAATAAAAAAAACCTAATAAGCATACACAAAATGCAAAATACATTATTGAACTCAATTAAATCCAAAAAAAATAATTCTAGAGAAAGGATGTGGAGACCAACCTATTAAAGACAAAAATTTACAAATGAAGAGTCATCGAAGTATTCACCCGACTTATAATCACCAAGAGTCACCGAAGTTCTTTGCCTCTTCTTGAACTTCCCTTCGCTAACGACCTGGCAGCTGTGGTATCGAGGGAGGCAGGATGTCGAGTAATTACCTGAGAAGACTATTGAAAGATCTGAAGAGGCTGAGAGATGATCCCCCTGAAGGTATTAGCGGAGCTCCGCGGGAGGAGGACAATATTATGCTCTGGAACGCTTCTATTTCGGGGTATATATATTAGGGTTTCTGCCATTTTATCACTTTCTGCTTCTAAAAATTCGATTGATCTGAATACGCTGAGATTTGAAGTAAGTGACCTGTGCCCATATTTGTTTGCAGGCCTACAGATACTGCATGGGAGGGTGGTGAGTGTTTTCTCAAATTAAGATTTTCACTCTTTTTTGAGATTTTGATGGACTGAACATGATCAGTTTGTATTGCAATTTTGTAGGCATATTCAAGCTAACGGTCGAGTTCAAACAGGATTACCCTTTCAGTCCTCCAACGGTGAAATTTGTATCGAAAATGTTTCACCCAAATGGTAAGTGCTGTCTATGTAACCTCAAATTTCTGTACATCTTGTCCACTTTCATGAATCCAAAATATTTTAGTAAATACAATTTGATTTCCATATTTATTAAATAGTATTTGATGGTGTAAAAACAACGAAATTTGCCTCTCTTGTTGTTTGAGTCCTTGCCAGGCATATCAGATCCTAGGTTTGAATATATTTTTCCTAGTCATCAAGGAAGTGATCTGTGCTCTGTCCTGTGCAGTTTATAAGAATGGTAATATTTGCTTGGACATTTTGCAAAAACGGTGGAGCCCAGCCTACGATGTAGCTACACTTCTCATTTCAATTCAGGTACTGGACTTTTTGGTTGTGAGGTGATCTTCATGAAGGGTAGCAGCTACTTTATATGATTGCAGATTAAAATGATATTTGCAGATTAAGTTACAAATTCTTTTAGCTTTGATCAATGTATGCTATTATGTTGGTGCAGTCATTGCTGTGTGACCCAAATACAAGCTCTCCTGCTAATACAGAGGCTGCTCAATTGTACCGCCATAATCAGAGAGAATATAATATAAGGGTCGGCGAGGTTGTTAGGTATCAACCGCTTCCATTAATGGTTACAAAGAGATGAAGTGGCATTAATGTCTTCACCACAAAAATAAAAAGTAAACCTCACCATACACAATATGCAAAATACATTATTTAATTTAGGTAATCTCAAAAAAAATTTAGAGAAAGGATTTGGAGATCGATTCATTAAAGAAAAAAAAAATCTTCAAATAAAGAAAAAAATGAATTTAATTAGAGGAGTAGGGTGTTAAAGAAAAAAATCTACAAAGAAAAAGTGATTTTATTTAGAAGAATAGGATATGTATACTTGGTAGACTTTACCAGTCAAATCATTGGATTGAAACGGTCCTTGTCACTGGAACAAAAAATATTATACACCAATTTGATATTTGACTTTGGCCATAACCTTAAAATTACATTATTATTATTATTATTATCAACTTTTCTTCACAAACAACATGATAATTTTGGTATCGAGACAGGATGTCTACTGCTTGCACGGCCCCATTAATGACTGATCTCGGAGGCAGGATGTCGAATCCTTGCACAACCAGATTAAGGACGACCAGACTAATGACTGATCTGGAAAGCAGGATGTCGACTCCTAGTATGACCAGATTAACGACTGATCTGGTAGGCAGGATGTCGAATCCTGACACGACCAGATTAACGACTGATCTGGTAGGCAGAATGTCGACTCCTGGCAGGACCAGATTAACGACTGATCTGGTAAGCAGGATGTCGACTCCTGACAGGACCAGATTAACGACTGATCTGAGAGGCAGGATGTCGATTCCTGACACGACCAGAATAACGACTGATCTGGTAGGCAGGATGTCGACTCCTGGCACGACCAGATTAACGACTGATCTGAGAGGCAGGATGTCGACTCTTTGCAGGAAAAGACTATCGATGGATCTCAAGAGTCTGAAAGTTGACGCCCCTGCAGAAGTTAGCGCAGGTCCACGGGAGGGCAATATGATGGTTTGGGACGCTATTATTATCGGGTATATAGATTAGGGCTTCTGGCATTTTATCTGTTTTATTTATCATTAAATAATCATGTTTCTGCTTCTAAAAATTGAATTGATCTAAATACGCCCAGTTTGTTGAGATTTGATACATGTAACTGAGTGACCTGTGCCCATAATTGTTTGCAGGCCTCAAGATACTCCATGGGGTGGTGGTCAGTATTTTCCCAAATTAAGATTTTCAGTATTTTTCGGAGATTTTGATGAACTGAACATGATCAATATTATATCGCAATTTTGTAGGCATATTCAAGCTAACGCTGGAGTTCAAACATGATTACCCTTACACCCCTCCAAGGGTGAGGTTTGTAACCAACATATTTCACCCAAATGGTAAGTGCTGTCTATGTAACCTCAAATTTCTGTATGTCTAGTCCACTTTCATGATTCCAAAATATCTCAATGTTTGGTAAATACAAATTGATTTCCATGTTTATTAAATAGTATTTGATGGTGTAAAAACAATGAAATCTGCCCCTCTTGTTTTTTAATCCTTACCAGGCATATCAGATCCTAGGTTTAAATAGGTCTTTCCTAATCATGAAGGAGGTGATCTTAGGTTTGTCCTGTGCAGTTTCTGATGATGGTAGTATTTGCTTGGAAAACTTGTGGAGCATAATCTATGATGTAGCTCAACTTCTCATTTCAATTCAGGTACTGGACTTGTTGGCTGTGAGGTGATGTTCATGACGGGTAGTAGCTAACTTATATGATTGCAGATTAATGTGATATTTTTAAAGGCGGGAGATGTAAGTTACAAATGCTTTTAGCTGATCAATATATATGGTATTATGTGGGTGCAGGCATTACTGCCTGACCCAGATCTAGATTGTCCTGCTAATCCAGAGGCTGTTCAGTTGTACCGCCAAAATCGCAGAGAATATGACAGAAGGGCCCGCCGGGTTGTTATTGAGACCTCCTATGGAATATAACAGAAGGGTCCGCGAGGTTGTTCAAGAGAGCTTGTTAAGTTAAATATATGCCACAAATTTACGCGCTTAAAATGATAAGAATTTTTTTATTTGATTGCTGGTTAAAATGGTCATCCAAAAAGCAATCATAGCCGTGGATGTCAATAACCTCATTTCATCTTATAGTTCCACACAACTTCTGTTTCAACACAGGATTTTTGTGAAATGATTAGTTATATTATCTATTGTATTTCGTTAGCATTTTAATGTTTCAGAGGGAAGTGAGATTATCGAAGTTCATGACTGTTTTAACACAGAATTTATGTGAAATGATTAGTTTTATGATCTATTATGTTTCATTAGCATATCAGCATTTTCGTGTTTTAGAGGGAAGTAAGATTATCTAAGTTCATGACTGTTTTCTGTTTTAGAGTGAAATAAATTATGCTACATATGGGAGAGCAATAATGAGAATATTACTGCTTGAAATATGTCTATTTAGTTTGGAAAAAATTATATATGCTCACAATCTATATGGCTATTCATTTTCGAAAAAAATATATATGCTCCCAATCTACATGAATTGAATTGAACTATATATTGTAATTGTTTTTTAATTTTTTTTAGGATATAAACATTCTTTTTATTATTTATCCTAATTGAACTATATATTGTAATTATTTTTAATTTTTTTTTAAGGATATAAACATTCTTTTTTATTATTTATCCTAATAGAGTGAAACAAAAAATGGTGTAATATGCATTAATTTTCTTTCTTATGTAATGTGGGATTACTAATTTTTTTTTTTTAATTAGTCTAAGAAAGTGAACTGTGATTTTTGATATCGTTGTTTTAATGATATTAAAATTTGGTTTCAATCAATTTTGAGAATAATGACCACTTTTAAAAAATAAAAATAAAAATTCTAATTCTTATACTATTTCAAACTAGATTAGTACTTGAATCTATCAGTGGCAACTTTGATTGATGATCTTCAAAATTTTTAGGGTCCATCCTGGTTGAAATTGCAGGTTTGATGATCTTCAAAATTTGTAGGAGTCCAACCTGGCTGAAATTGCAGGTTCCTCAAACTGTAACATTTTGTTGTTTTGGTCCTCAGGTTATAGTAAAATTTTGGCTAAGAGCTTAATCAAATTCTCCCAAGAATTCTTAAGGCTGACAAGAATCTAGCTAATGAAACGTTTTGGCAGAGAGTTTAACAAATCTCTTGGCCGAGAGTTTGATCAATTTTTTCCCCAAGAATCGCAATGTTTCAGCTAAAAGTAAATAAAAGTTTGACTGAAAGATTATTAAAATGAATTTTATTTTGACTACTTTTGAAAAAAAAGAGAAAGTTAATTGTTTTGTTTTTCTGGGATATCTGAGTTTTGCTATTAGTTTACAAATTTGATAAGTAACCATTTTGGAATTTTGATTTTGTGATTTTAGAATATTCCTCGTTACTTTAGAATTTTAGCTTTGAAATATTGGAATTTGCTTCATAATTTGCCTTGGGATATTGGAAAATTTGTCTCATCACTTACCAATTTTTGGCTTTCAGATATACTAGAATTTGTGTTTATCACTTGTGGAATCTAAGATTTTTTCTCAATTGTAATTTTGACATTGGATGAATCTTAGTTTTTAATTCTTTGAACTTGGGCTGATAAAGGTATTACAAATTGCAAGAGATGATTTAGAAGAAAGGAGTGAAAAATATAGTGAATACATGAAAAAATGAAGATTAAATGAAGTGGATGAAAGAAATATGGAGCAATAAGTTGATGAAAGTGACTTGGATGCACATGACTAAGACAAGGAAATGAGGTTGACAAATGTTGAGGAACTAGTAGGTGACATCACTCAAAAAGAAAATGAGGTTGACAAATGTTGAGGAACTAGTAGGTGACATCACTCAAAAAGAAAATGAGGTTTACAAATGTTGAGGAACTAGTAGGTGACATCACTCAAAAAGACAATGTTGATAATGACACTATTGGTGAGTCCAGAATTTCCTAATTTTGGCATTTCATTTTCTAGGATGAGGGTTTTCTCATTAATGCTATATGTTGAAAGGTATTTTCACATTGATGCTATATGTTAAAAGGTCTTTTTAGCATCATTGTAATCAGCTTCTCGCGAATAAGTGTAGCCAACACATTTCTCTTTTTAGAGATAAGCTACCATCATTCTAGCTAGCTTGTGTGCTTTGGATTTTATAGTCTTTTGTATTTTAGAAAGTCATTAATAGAATCTCCATTTAAATTTTTTATTGTTTTTCTTGCTATATCTCTATGTGCTTCCTTGTTATATATTCTTATTCATGTCTTTCTCAATTTAGTTGTATAAGAGAAATATGCTCTTTGTTGTTTGCATGTCCTCGATGAGGTCAAGCTATTGAGAGTTGGGTTTCAAACTAGTTGACATTGGGAAAAAACACACTCGCTTGCCCAAGTAGCCTCCCATGGAAAAAGAAAAGAGAGACGATGGAGCAAGAGATACTATCAAACTGTTTCTCAATGGATCCCTCGCACTATAGAGGAACAAGATGATGGAGAATTTCTCTCTGATCCTTGACTATTGCTAACGACAATAGAGGCACCTTGAACCAATAGTCACTTCAAAGGTGTGATGCCCTTTAATGTACAATTTAACTTTGATATTGATTTATTTGAAGGCCATATAGGCATCGACACTTTGGAAAAATGTTTAAGTCTACTAGAGGGTTATTTCTCTATCCAAAATTTTTCCAATGGTGAAAAATCACCTCCATGCTCCTTAAATCCCTTCCCATGTTAGATATTGGTGGCAAACATATGGTGAGAAACATTTTGGAGATGAGTCTATAATTTTTGGGTTAGGACCCACTTGGGAGGCTTTTGTTGATGCCCTCAAGGAGAAATACTACCCTATTGAAAACTATGATGACTAGGAGAGGGACCAAATAGTGCCAAAGTACACCAACATCTTCCATACGTTGTGCAAAAAGATGGGCATCAAAGACTCTAAGTGGAACTTAGTTCTAAAGTACCAGAGTGGCATACATAAGTCCAAATATATATGGATATATGGGAAATATCCTCACTGTGAGTCGCTTACTGATATGTTGTTAAGATTGAGGGAAAGTTCAAGAAAATGAATAAGTAGGATTTCAATTTTGCAAACCCATTTCAACAAAAGCATAGTAAATGTGGCCCTAAACTTCAAAGAAAAGGATAGAGCAAGGATGACCAACCCCAGGACAACCATTCCAAGCCATAAGTAGAGAAGGGTAACGAGAATTCAAATAAGGACACTGGAAAGGGGCGCGAGCTCCAAAAAATCCCTTGGAACAACACTGATGAATGTTTTCACATAGAATCATTGTTGGTTGAGATGAAAGTCTCAGAGTCAGATGACAACTGAAACTATGATTTGAAAATAGATAAGGGAAAATGGATCACTAACGTAGAGCCCAATGTCACCGTCACTACCACAAAGTTTCAACCAGAGGAACCAAAGGATCGTGAAGAGGTGGAGCACCTCTTTCACTCATAGATGTCGGTAAAGGGGACCTTACTACATTTCATTGTTAACAATGGTAGCCACAAGACACTAATAATAGAAGAGGTCCTCAAGAGGTTGAACCTAACAATGACGCCACACCCTCAACCATACACCAACAATTGGCTCATCCATGGACTAGATATCCACGTCAACCAACTATGTTTCCTACACTATGACATCAAACCCTTCAAAGATGAGGTATTGTGTGATGTTTCCCCCTCTTGAATTTTATGATGTTCTTTTAGGGAAACCATATATGTGGAAACATCATGTTGCTTATGAATCTAGGCCTTGTGGTGTCATTATAACTTTAGGAGGTCAACTCTAGAGGGTACTAAAGGCAGTACCAAATACTTTGGTTTCTTTGATCTCTGCGACATACTGCAAAAAGGTGGTCTCTTAGACCAGGAGATTAATCTTGTTTATGTTCTAGATGGAAGGAAAATGGAAGGTAAATGCAACCATTAAAACCTCTGCAGGAGGTTTCTCTACATAATAGAAGAAGGTGGACAAGATAGTAGAAGAGTACAAATACATCTTTTCCTCACCTAGTGGGGTACCTTTTCACTATCAGGTAAAGCACTCAATTCATTTGACACCTGGTGCTCCTTTACCTAACGACACTGAGTTTAGGTGCTCTATTATGGAGAATGAAGAAATCGAATGATAGATCCAAGAGATAATTTCAAAGGGAGATATTAGACCATTCTCCTCACCTTGTAGGATCCCAATTGTTTTGATACAAAATAAAGATGGGACATGGCGACTTTGTATTGATTATAGTGCCTTGAACAAGATTACAGTAAAAAACTAGTATTGAATCCCCGAGATTGATGATATTATAGATAAGCTCAAAGGAGCCAAACTTTTCAATCAGATTGATCTAAATTTAGGCTACTGCCAGGTGTCAATTGAGAAAAATGATGTATGGAAGACAAAATTCAAGTCTAAACAAGGTCTCTTCGAGTGGTTGGTCATGCCTATCAGCTCGAATAATGCCTCAAACACATTCATGTAGATTATGGATGATATACTGCATCCATTCATAAACTCCTTTGTTGTCGTATATTTGGATGAAATCCTCATATTTAGCTAAACCTTGGAGGATCATTTGAAGCACATTCAATAGGGTACCCTACAAAAACATAATTTATAGTCCAATTTGGAGAAGTGTTCCTTAGACATGAAGAGAATTCAATATTTGGGATATATCATGGATGCGCAAGGTGTGCATGTGGATCTATCCAATATCCAATTCATTCATTTTTTGTTGGACCCGAAGACAACGATTGAGCTCTGCAGCTTATTGGGCCTTGAAAAATTATGTTGTAGGTTTGTGCTGGGGTTATCTCATATCACTTGGGCCCTAAGCCAGGTGACTAAGGGTGGAGAAAAGGCCAAGTTTCTTTGGGTCGCGTCACAACATAAAGTATTCCAGGATTTTAAACTCCACCTCTACTCAACACCAATCCTCATTTTTCTAAATTTGCGACAATCGTTTGATATTGAGACACATGATTCAAATTATATTATTGGTGTAGTCCTCACTCAATATGGGTAGTCAGTGGCCTGTCACAGTGAAAAACTATTTGATGATGTCCGTAGATACCCCACCTATGACAAAGATATGTACTCCATTGAGCAAGCATGTTGACAGTGGAAGCATTACATTATGGGAATGGACAGAATCATCCAAACTAATCACAGGCCTCTATAATTCATGTAGAGACAAGGAAAGTTACATAATGATTTCCATTAGAAGTGATCCACATACCTTCAACAATTCCACGAAACATTGAATGCAAGAATATTTCATCTCCATGATGGATTTGCATTCCATCTGAGCCATCTCTATGGTCCTTCAAGTGAGTGTGAAAATATTATTTGGGAATAATATAATAGTTACGTGATATGAGACTTTGGAATGGAAAAAATAGTGGCAGTATTGAAAAATAATTTTTATTGGTCGAAGTTTGAACAAGATTTTTGCAAGTATATCATATCCTTCACTTCCTACACCATTTCCAAACCCTCCATCGAGAAATAAGGGCTATAAAACCCTCTTATTAATCCTGATAGGGCATGGGAGTCCATTTCTATGGACTACATGTCCGGTCTACCTCAACCAAGCATGATAATGACTCTGTCTTTGTGGTCATTGATCGATTATCTAATATGGAAGTTTTGACACCCTACAAGAAGAGTATCACAACTAATGCCACCTCTAATATCTTCTTTTAATGTGTTTGGGTTCATTTTTGGATCCCACAAGCCATTATTTCAGATCGAGACAATAGGTTATTGAGTAGTTACTAGTCTAAACTATGGTCAATGATGGACACAAAGTTGACCAAATCAACTTCCTTCTTCTCTAAGACTGATGGAAAAATAAAGGTAGTCAACATGATGATTGTTAATATTTTGAGGATTTCCAATTCCAAACATCCACACACATGGGATGAGATTATTATTTATGTTCAACATAGCTACATCAGAACCCTCGAGGGCTCTATTAGCCACAACCCTTTTCAGGTGTACTTGGGGTTCCATCCATTGGCCCCCATTGACATAGCTCTACCCATTACAACTACACAGGAAGATTCCTCCCATGCTTGCACCGATATAGATCGAGCAACGAAATTTGTTGAGAGAATCCAACACATCAAACAAGAAGTTCATGATATTTCACAGAAAGCCAAATCCAAGTATAAGTAGTGCCGCGATCAGTATTAGGTACCACACAAGTTTCAGGTGGCAGATAAGGCATGGTTGCATTTGTAGAAATATCCCATGATAGGAACCCATTGAAAGGTATTCCCACTCCTTTGTGACTTTTACACCATTAACAAGCCTCTGGGTGAGATTTGTGACACCCTCAAATATTCAAAACAATTTATTTTAAAGTTGTTGTTTTAAAAATAAACTTTCATTTATGGAAATTTGAATTTTAATTTGTGGAAGTATGTAATTGTTATTTTTATGACTATTGGACAAAAGTTTGATTTGTGACACCCTCAAATATTCAAAACAATTTATTTTAAAGTTGTTGTTTTAAAAATAAACTTCCATTTATGGAAATTCGAATTTTAATTTGTGGAAGTATGTAATTTTTATTTTTATAACTGTTGGACAAAAGTTTGACTTGCCAACTGTCCTCTTTTGATGGACACATGTATGAGACAAATATTTTAATAAATTAAATGTTGGAAAATAGATGGAGCAACCAGGTTAAAAATAGTTGACTATGACTCCATGAGTGGGGAACATGTTCAAGTTATCTTATAGGTGATTTTTACAAGTGTCATAAGTTGAGTTATGTCCCCTAAAAATCATGGATTTGTAAAGCTATGAAATTCCCAAGGAGGGAAAGGAATGGAAAGTTCTAGGAAATGGAAAAATGATATATATATACAACATATGTGGAAGGTAGGGAACTTCTTATTATGCTGGGGAAAATGATTGTTTGTTGTTATGAACACATATGTTGTTAGGAAAATGATTTTATGAACTGTTGGGGGTGATGAGGACAAGTAATCATGGATTTTCTGTATCTACGGTTGGGTGGAATGTGGTTGTTCCATTTTTTTTCCCAACATCACAATTACATATATGTATTTTCATTGATTCATTTCTTTCTGTGTACATTGAAATTGCTTATTACTACGGATATGTATTGAAGCTGTAGATATTAATTAAGTTATATAAGGAAATCTTTATTGTTTCATGTATGTTGTAGAGAGTCCGGAATTATTTATAAGTTCATAGAATATGGAATTATGCAAATTCAATCACAAAATCCTAAAAGGAAACCAAAATAGTTATGTATAATTATATCAGATTTATACAATAATAGATTGGCTGAGTATGATGCATCCATGGAACTATTAATATTACATGCATACTATAGAATTTCATGAATTCTACAGACTTATACATATGCTATATAATTTTCTTGAATGCTAAAAAAAATTATATACTTGCTACAGAATCTTCCATTTTATAAATGCATGCATTCCACTTGAATTAAACAATTCCTCTTCATTATATTAGAGTATGGAATTATACACTTGACGTTATAATTATGAGGGAGATCTGAATACACCTTGCATGAGGATATAAATTTCTAGATTTTGGAAATCATTATTTAAAGTAGCGCAATTTCTAGATAACGAAAGTCATGGAATATCTAGATAAAAAGGCTACAAAAATTAGACAGTGAGTACAAGTGTTTGTAAATACTTTAAGATACTGCAGAAATATATATATATATATATATATATATATATATATATATATATATATAAAAGATTAAATTATATATATATATAAAAGATTAAATTACATATATATATATATATATAAAAGATTAAATTACATACATGTGTAAATTTCTTATCTTGGTGATAAGTTACAGATTCCACAAGAATGAACATTATCTATAGTTTCTCTAGAACGAATCTTATCAGATCTGTATTCCCTGGGTTTTTATAGAAGTATTCTAGATTACATGAGTGAATTCATACCGAACACGGGGTAACTCTTTTACATGTAATATTGATTATTCTTCCATCTTATCGAATATATATAATTCTCACCCAGAAGAATGTATGAACTCATGTATTGATTAAAGAGAAATACATTATAAAGAGACTATGTGTATTAGCGCATTATATTGCAGACAAGAGATAGGAAATAAACGACGTTGAACACAGAGACAAATTTATATATATTCCAGATCTTTAATGAGACTTAAAAATATAGTAGACAAAGGCATAAAATTCATAACAGCTCTTATGAATAGAAGTTCATTAAACTTTTGACTCGAAGAACAATCAAGAAATAAAGTACGCCATACAAATCAATTCCATAGATCTCTGGAAAAAGATCTAGAAAAGGAAAAGGAAGAAATACCTAAGTTAAGTAAGTGAGAAATTTTTGACAACATGTGTCGAGTACTCTTAAACCTGCATAGAGTTAACATATGTTATGTGAATGCGACTATAGTAAAGGACATGAAAACAAATCGTAAGTGGAAAACCTCTTATTGAGAAGCCATAGAAAGATGTTCATAAGAAATAGCTAAGGGATAACTAACAACTACAGAAACCAGGAAGTCATTTCTTCTCAAAGAAAGAGTCTTTTTCAATATTTAGATAAAGAAATATTTACCACGAGAACATAAAGGCGCCCAAAAAAGAAAAATGCATACACATTAATTTTTTTAACTCGTTGGAGTCTGAGCAAATATAACTTACCGTCCGTACCCGGGTACAGTTATTCTCCTTTAGATAGTAAGCAAAGAGCAGGCTCCTTCTGAACTGCACTCGAAGAAAACATCAAGAAAATATGCAACATAACAATTCTCAGAAATCTAGAGCCAAGTGGAAGAACTCGAGAGGAAAACGATGAATAATGAAAAATGAAGAAATCTATCTCCAACCTCATTCATGAGAAAACCTCGAGCCTAGCATGAGGTACTTCCTCTACAAGACATAATACCTCATCTCTTTCGATGCTCGAATTTCCATGTGAAGGAAGGGATGTGGTGGGTTATGGTTGGTCCAATCCACCGAGTGTCAGCCAGTCCAGAGAAGGGATAAATGGCATAATTATTACGTTACTTACTAGTGGTCTACCTAGGTGGACTCAATACAAGACCTTCAAAAAATTCCAACAGGTTTAAACTACTTGCTTTCATACAAATGTTCTTTCCTTTATTTCCATGATTAGAATACAAAATTCAATAGGAACAAAATTGCAATGCTTGTATGGCATAGGTAAAGTTCGAAAGGAATACCATAGTTTGGAGAGATCCATGGTGGAACACTTCATTCCTAGAAACAAAGTTCGTTGGCTCATATCAAGGGTTTATATCCAAGGTTTCACCCTTTAGATGAAGGATTTAATCATACTCTTTTTTTAACTTTGTATATCTCTTATAAAAGAGTCATATTAAAGGTGTACAAAAAGTTTCTTATTATTTCAGTCATTGAAAATAAACGAAAAGAACCTTAGATATGGATCATTATTAATCAATAAAAAAAGAATACAAGTCTTTGAGTTCTATAGGAATCAAAATATTGAGCCTAGTGACGAATGATTAAATATTTTTCGGCTATGTTGACAGTGAAAATAAGACTCTTGAGTACTTTAGAGATAGGGTTTTGATGAAAAATGATTTAAGTATTTCTAAGTGAATTAAATTAGTCTATGGAAGAAGAAGACACTTAAGTGGTAAGAATTTTGTAGATTGTTTTAAGGACATATTTATTTTGAGGTTGTCAAGATAAGAGTTGACGAAGAACATTTCCTTATTTACAACCTATTAATAATTTTTTTATTAAGGAATTTTGGGTATGTTACAAGATTTATTATGAATTAAGTATTCATCATTTCCTTGGCTTTCACCTTGTATTTAATGTGGAACTACTTAGACCATATTTTTCACCTCTCCTAGACACTTTAGTCATGACCGAGCACTTGGCCCCTACATAACTCAATCCTAACTGCATTGAACGTGTGACAGTTGATCGGATCATGGAAACCAGGATGAAGGGAACTTTAAAATAGAACATCCAACTCTATTGGGTCATCAAAGCAGGGTAGCTTCTTCACCACGAAAATTTGTTCACTAGGAGTCAGATTTAGCAGAAGTTTCCCCATTTGATGGAGGAACTTGATGCAATGGGGACCATTTATTCCTAGGGGGGGACTCATCTAGGTGGATACTAGTGACCACCCACCTATTCCCCTAATTTAGAATGGTTCAACATATTGACATTTTTTCTACATTTTTTTGGGTCCCAAACTTTCGCGGTCGTTTTGAGGCCCTACACGGCAATTTTTTGGCATGACCATACCTTACTTGTAGCCAAGTAAAATGATAGGACATATGGAATGTGTACTTATCGGTTACACCTTCTTGATGGGGTACTGAGTTCCCCAAGTGGAGATTGTATGAAAAATTTGTGTCCCCAGGAGATTGATGTATCAACTAACCACATGGAGACCAACAAACCTTTTGGTGTTTCATCTTCTATGGTTAGGGTTTTGGATGTTTATGGCTTTATCATTAACTCTTTATGTTAAAAGGAATTTTCATCATCTTTGTAATCATCTTCTTACGAATGATCATAAATGACACATCTCTCTCCTCATAGATAAGTTACCACTATTCTTTTGTATTCAAGACAATCATTAATAGAATCTGAGTTTAAATATACTAATATGTCTTTTGCAATATTTCTATGTGTTTCCTTTTTAAATATCTTCTTTCGTGTCATTCTCAATATAATCTAGATCATTAGATCTGATTTATTCCTGTTTAAAAGAATATTTTGAAATATATATATGTTTACATTATTCAAATTATACAAATTTATATAATTTTTAAATAGGGACAACATCTAACCAAGTAGAATATCCTACAACAAATAGCACTTCTCTAAAATTAATTGGTATTTACAAAAACACGCACTTTCATGACAGTTTTAAGGAACATGGATGCAACTAAAATTGAATAAATAGGACTAGTTATGGATGCAATCATAGCTTAATATAAAAGCAAGTACAACAGTGAAAGTTCATTTTACAGGTAAATCTATCATAGCACAAGCTAAAATTCTATTTATATTCTTAGATAAAAAAACTCTAAGACATGTAGTTAGATTATTGGGCATTTAAAGTGACAAAGAGATGAATTTAAATGAGGCTTTATGAAACAACATGAAGTTTCCCCTTCTCGATTGGAAAAAAATATCCAATAATGCTAAGGGTGCACATAGAGAATTAATAATAGATACCATTACATCAAGTCATGTGATGTCAATGATTTCAAAAATATTAAAAAACTAGAGGGAAACACTATGGAAGAAAAAAATATTTAGGGTTTAAATATATGAAGATTATGAACTTAGATGTCAGGATATTATTTGTAGGTATCTCTACCAAGATCTACTTCTAGATAATGTGAGAAATAGGGTGCAAGAGTTTTTTCATTTGAATTATCATGTTTAACCAAATGAAAAGGATGTTGTGGATTATTATATATCAAAAGGAGTATGTGAAATTCATGCAAGGAATTTAACATAGGTTACTCAAGTGGAATTGTTCTGGGATTTTAAGGAGAATAATATTTATGTGAACATTTCCTTTAGCATATTTGTCATTCCTAAACCATGGTAATTTAATCCCATCGTTATTTGAGACACATGCAATTGTTAACACCTTATAGAATTCCACTTGTATTATGAAACATTTTTAGAAGTTGGCATACAACATTGGTCAAATGAGCCCCTTCTTTTAAGTGTTTGTGATTTTCTATCTAACATATTATGTGCACAAGAGAATTATCGGTAATTTGATAAGAAATAATGTGTGGTTAGAAAATAAAAAGAATCTTCTCATTTGGCACTATTTAGTAGAAAGTATCCTATTGATATGAGTAATGATCCTTGATTTTCAAATATGATTGTGAAGTCGAAAATTTATGAATATGTTAATTACAATCTTATCATAGATTCTTATGAAATCTAAAAAAGTATT
>ML858474.1:0-15555 GCA_009831015.1 Picea engelmannii
TTATGTTCAAGCGACATACATTGAAGCAGGGAAAACAAGTGTATCAGGGGAATCATCTTCAAGGAAAGAGGACAAGAGGAAGTGGATAGGCAAAAAGGCAAATGCAATGGCGAGAAAGGAAGATAAGCCCTCTTGCAAGAAAGTGGGGCATGATGAGGAAAGTTATTGGCAGTTGCATCCCGAGAAGAGGCCAAAGTGGTTCAAGGAAAAGAAGGGAAGGCAAACAGTGGCAGCGACAACAAGACCCACATACTTGGGATCAGATTCAAGTGATGAACCAAAGGTCTCATTGGTTGGTATGACAAGTAAAATTGGTGAAGGCATTGATTGTAGAAGTAACTTGTTTCATATAAGGACCATCATGCGACACACTAAGATCGACATATTAATCGACGATGGATCTCAATCTAATCTAATCTCAGAAGAATTGGTTAAGCAATTGGGGTCAAAAACACAAGTACATCATAAGGCTTACACACTTAAATGGATAAGCAATCATCATCAAATGAACATAACAAAGCAGTGCACAATCAAATTTGCAATTTCATCTAAGTATGTGGACGAGGTAACATGTGATGTAGTGCCATTAAGTGAATGTGGAATGGTCTTAGGTAGTCCATACTTATATGATCGTAAAGCAATCTTCTACAGGACAAAGAATCAATATCAGTTAACCAAAGCAGGTCAAGATTATGTGGTTCGTGCTCATCATGTTAAGGCAAATAAAACTCTTCAAACAATGGAACAATTAAATAAGGTAGTTCAAGCAAGCAACAAACCAATAATTGTTTCAAATGAAGTAATCAATCTTAAGCAAAAACAAGAAATGGTTGTTGAATGAAAAATCAATCATTGTTTGCTTCAAGACAAGCTCATGTCGTGCAAATATTACAAGTATATCAACGCATTTGCAGTCGTCTTTTTTATGCTATCATTAGTAATGTTGTCTACATGGATGATAGTGGCTTTAGTAAAATGTGATAGGGTTCAAATGGCTAACAATATGTTGTCAGTTGTCATGATTGTGTTACAGTTGATCTTGATGAGACAGGTGCACAGGACAGAGTTCAGAGACAAAGGATAAGCTAGGTAGCCTATCCTGAGCTTGTTGACTGGTCAGTAACCTTTTGGGGACCAAAAGGTCCTTAGTGGGGAGGTGTGATCTAGAATCGGATCCATGAGGCTTCCCAGGTCCAAAAAAGGCTAAAAAATGAAAGTTCTCATAATTGGACGAAACCAATTCCATTGCGACTGTCTCATCGCGCTGATTCCGACCATATATTTACTTTCTCAAACGGACGATGTATGCGAGAGTTGTCGCATTCTGATTGTTTTTCCAAATAGCTAAAAAGTCAAACAATCAAACTGGCAAAAAGTCAATGCAAACATCAGCATGACATCACCATGCTGATGTAAGCATAGTGACACGTGGAAGCACAATAATGGGGTGACTGGATAGGGACAGGGACCAATAGCAAGTTGACAAGTGGCATCAGTTTCCAATAGCAAGTTGACAAGTGGCATTAGTTTCCAATAGCAAGTTGACAAGTGGTTTTTATTTACTTTTAGTGGATTTTTATGATTTTTAGGCCTGTTATTGAAGATTTTGACCATTATTGGGAGATATTGGACTCTTTTTGAGCCCAGATTTTGGGAAGAAGTTGGGGAAGGATAACCAACTTCAGATCTATATAAAACAGGCCTGTTTGGGGCCATGGGGGACATTCAGAGCAGAGTTATGCTGAAGTAAAGCCAAGCCAAAGCCATTTTTATGCAGGGAGCTGTTGAGGAGCAGAACTTTGGAGGACATTTCCGGAGGCTATACTCAACATTTTTTAGTGCCGTCAGTTGCATTGGATTTATGAGGTCGAGCATAATACAACGAGATCAAAATGGAGTCCATTTGATGTACTTTTTATGTACTTTGCAAGCATTGAAGAATTAATAAAGAAGACTCCCCCACTGAGACAAAGGCCCGGAGAGGTAGGCAATTTTGTGTCGAACTCCGTTATCACTTCTCTTGTTATGGTTTGTTGTTCTTCATGCTTATATTCAGTTTTGTATATGAGTTTATTGTTGTGATATATTCTCATATCTTCCTCCTCTTTCATTCAACTTCTTAAATGGTTAATAAACGCATGCAAAAATAACTCAACCACAGTCATTAAAAGATCTTTTCAGATCACATACCTTGCTACCCTTTGATACTCTGACTTTTTAAGTCCTGATCTAAGAAATAATTTGAAGAACTTTTCAGTATACTCCCAGACATATGTCTTCTTCTACCACAAATTATGTGCTTATGTTGCACAAACTTTGTTATTAATCAATAGGAAAAAAATTATCCTTGATCTTACTCACCATTTTCTTCCAGGTTTTAATCTTCTTATGTTGTTTATCTACTATATATTTCTAAACAACATCCCACCAAAGTGTAGTGTGACCTTTTAGCTTCGTAATTGTGAAATGAACTTTTTTGAGGTCTTGAATATTCTCATACTCAAGGTATCTCTCGAGCTCTATTATCTAGTCAATGAGACTCCCTACTTTCAAGCTACCATAATAGTAAGAAACTTCCACCCTTGCATTACCTCTATCCTTTAGAAACAAGATCAAACACTCGACCGAGTCTCTTTCATCAACATTTTGTTCTTCCTCCATTTCATCTTTTGATTTTGAATCCACTATGGCTCCAACATCTCCAATTCCCATGTTCTCTAACTCTTTGATTCTGTTTCTCAATTCCTCCAATTATTGGTTCCTCACACCTCCTTGGACTGCTCCTCTTCTTGGTGGCATCCTTGGGAGTTGTCTTGTATTCCTCAATGATACTACCATTCACATTCCTTTCTTTCAACACTACCTCCCACCACTCTTCTTCCAACAATCACACGCTGAAACAACCCTCTCTCAAGTCTCCTTGATGTCATAGTTGCACATGAATTGATCTCTCAGAACCCCAAATCTTAGGAGTTAACTAGTTTTAATAATTCTACAATTTCTCAACCTAAAACTAAATGTCGCTTTCATATCACTTGGTGTATGACCAAGATTTGTAATTCACTAACATAGTTATAGAACTAGATCAATGATGTCAGAGTGTAGCGACTACACAATTAGAATGCATACACATTCACAAGATGTAGATGATACAAATTGGATATGGACAAAAACAATGTAAGCCAAATTAAATAGAAGGAAAGGGGAAGGATAAAACTCTTTATTGAAAAGTATGTCTAATTTCAGCCCATGGTTTACAATCTAGAGATCTTAATCTCTCCATGATCCATATTGTTGTAGACTACCAAGACCATACCACAAAATGGTCTCAAACTCCAAGAGCATGAATTAGCATTTCTCTCTTTCTCTTCTGCTATAGATTGTTGGCATTGAACCCCTCTTCAAGCTACTTTATTAGACTTATAACTTCTCCATAAGCCATTCAGTTCATGTGGAAATCCAACGGTCTTTGCAACAATTTATATTCACTAGTGCTACCTCTATGAATTCCCAGTAGCAGTGTGTGGTCAATTTCTCTTTGATTGCTCTCAATTTTCTCTTATGCATTTATCTTTTAACTTCCATAGAAATGGATGGATCTGTAGCCAAAGGGAAATAAACTCCATGATCTTTACTTTTGTAGCAATCAGGTGTTCCTTTCGTAGCCAAGGACGATTAAGCCTCATAACACATCTCTTATGTAGAAACATTGACCTCCTTATTTTTTCCTACTAAGAAAATTAACTAAACGACCAATATTGTAGACTAGAAATACAATATTTTGATGCCAATTACATGAGCCCAAGGATGCTCTTGCATAGGGGAATAAAGGTGGGCAGGGTTATTGCTTCAAGCCATGTAGTTTAATACTAATTAGTAGTGATAGGCCCTACAGTTTTGTGATTCCACAGTTGACCATGCCTTCATCAAATCGTCTTAGGATCAAAGGAATCTTGGGGGCTTAGTGGTTGTTTGTATACAAGGCTCAGAGTTTTTCATTTCTACGGTAGGTGGTTCGCTCGAGGATGATTTGATTTCGAGTATAAGTCAATTCACACATAGAGTAAGGTTTGTTCACACAAATCCCCTGTGTGTTTGTTTTCCCAGTGTGAGACTTGAATCTAAAAGATACCAACCACTACCAATGAGTCCTTAGTAACCAAGACCATGGAAGTAGTCCATTGGCTAAGTATGCACCCTCCTGTATCATACACTATAGAGAGATTGATCCCTAGCACCAAACCAAGTAATTATATGATTTGCTTCTTCAACAATACCATGAATGCAGTTCCTACACCCAGACGTGTGGCTAGCCTTTCATCCCTTGGGATTGATACGAGCACCCTCTCATCTCTGTATCGATATTCCCATGGATCAATAAGCGTAAAATGTAATGGGATTGTCCTCCCATGTTAGTAACTAGGTACTTGAAGCCCTAATTGGATCATCTACCTCTGTAGTTTATGAGATTGAAACTACGCGCTATCCCAACCTGAGATTTTTCCCGGGATATGTAGAGGTTCTAATTTGAAACTTCTTCCCCTTGTAAGCCTAGAGAATCTAACTTTTTCCATTGTCAATGACACATCGAAGATAGATGTGAATTTGTTGCTTCATACAAATGGCAAATACCTTGTATACTTAAAGTGTTAATTAAATGTTATATATATATGTGTGTGTGTGTGTGTCGCTCATCTTATCCTTTCAAAGTTTAATGCTCAACTATTTGATACTCGCCATCAAATTTTAAATCATTTGTAGAACATTGAGTAAACCAAAAAGAAAAAAGAAAATATTAGAGAGCAAAGGAACCTTGAACTTGAAACCTCTATTTTTAGGTGAGAGGGCATCCATGGCCTCGTGTTTGATACAAATTGATCCGAAAATGGATTAGAAATCATACACCACTCGATCTGAACCGAGTGTCTCTAACATCACTTGATCCTCAAATACTATTAGGTATGACACCACTTTCTTATTCCAAGATTCTTTTATTGACAATGCTTATAGCATGGAAGTGACTTATCTTACTTAACCAAAACACTCAACTGATGAACATAACTTGCATAATTATTCATACATGAGTATATACAAAATCACATGAAAGCAATAATTGTGTTTCACAATGACCTTCTTGCATGTTACTCAAACTCAATTACAAATGTCAAATTCGACATCGCCTCAGAAAACTGAATCCAATGACTATAAACACTATATATTTCTTTACAAAATGCCCAAAGACTCTCTTACAACTCACAATTCCCAAACTTGCAGAGTTTTGACTTACAGATGCGTGATAAGATTGTCACCATCAACTCCGTCTCAAAAAACCGATTCTGATGACTATAAATATCCTATAACTCTCAAAAGACTACAAACTTGACTTTAAAAGGAAAATGCACAAAACTTTAATACATAAAAATGTTGTATTCAAAAGCCCAAAAGAAAATTATGTAAAACACCAAACATATTGTTAATACACAAAAACTTTGTGTGTAACACAAAAAAGTTGTTTGTAGGAATGTGTTGGGGTGTGTGCCATTAAATATGCTCCCCCTCTTAACAAAATCCCAAAATTTATGGCAACTTAATGCTATATTAAGAAGGGATCCCATTAAATGTGAGAGTTGGCATGTTGGTTAAAACTCCCTCTAAAATAGTGGATGGTCGTGGGTTCCATTCCTTCATAATACACATGCGTTGGTTATGAGGTCGTGGGTTCTATTCCTCCATAATACACATGCATTGGTTATTTTTATCCTTATATGGTTATAAAGTTATGACCATATGTATTAATAAAAGGTAGTTGTTATAACCACATTTGTGATGCCGCATATAGTATGTGGCATAGAGATATACTATATGCTATATATAGTGTGTAATTAACAAACTCACCACGTATAAAGCTATAACCATATGTATTAATAAATGCTAGTTGTTATAGCCACATTTGTGATGCCACATATAATATGGGGCATAAAGATATACTATATGTTATAAATAGCATGTAATTAACAAATCCAATGCATTTTTCAATGGTTATTGTTGATGATGATGATTAGCGTTCACTAAGATTGAATTAGTCTATCGGATCTTAAGAGGGTAAGTGATTACTTGTGATTCTTTAGAATTTTGTTTCTATGCTCGAAAAGCATTAAGATAAGCTTTCCAATATCACCATAGTTTTGTTGAGTTAAGAGGTTAGGAAGGTTGGTAGTGTGACAAATATTTTGAAAATGAGATCTAATATGGGTATAGGCTTGACAATCTAAGAGAAAGTGTTTTTTATCTTCAACCTTCTTAGTGTCACAAAGATGACACTCTCTTTCATCCCATGGCATTTTATGAATTGACCAATGCCCAGTTTCACTATGGAGCTCGTGAGAATTTGTTCTTATCTTAGCAATGTTTTTTTTTCTTTACACTCATCAAAACATATAGATAATTTTGATCTTCTAGATTAGGGTTGATTACATCCTTATAATACCTTAATTTTTTTTTTCCTCAAACTCTTTATCACACCACATTTTCTCCTTAAATTTTGATTTGATGATATTTTTAATAATATCTTTATTCTGCAAAATGGCGTCTTCCATGATTCCCCAATAGTTTATCCAAGACTGGGCATCTTTATGCCATCCTTTCTTAAGTCGGTGGTGGTTATGACTCGATTTTGAAGCAATTTTAGGAATCCTTTGTCTTCCATGTTGTTTAACTTGATCTTATACATTAGGTATATAGTCATAGTTGTGCTCTTATACATTAGGATTCACAAGCGATACTATAGCCCCAGACTTCACATCCATAAAGAATAACATGTGTAACGAGAGTCTCAAAGAGGAGTTTCTTCTTATCCCAAATCCAAAGATCGACTGAAATACAATTGTTTTCAAGCCCGTAATAAGCTTCCCATCCCCTAATAATCCTTTTCTCAATGTTATAATTCTAGTTGAGCTTCTGGTGATTATCAATTCCAAGATATATGTATGAAGTCACTTCCTCCAAGTTGTTGTTGTCATATACAAAGGTATCATAACTGATTTTATTGGATTTAATAATCGTGACCTTAGTCTTATCATTATTAACAGTCATACCCATATTGCAGCAAAAATACTTGAGGATTCTTAGTTGGTTTTCAAGATCATGGGGACTCCTTACCATAAGAACGATATCATCAGCTTAAAGAAGAAGATTGATGATTATACCAGTAAGAGTAGGGTCAACACAACCTGTTTTTTTCAAACAATCTTCTAACTTGTCAATGTATATGCCAAAAAGGGTAGGGGGCAAGGGACAACATTGTTTGACTCCAATATTGTAGTTAATCTCTTTCGACCATCCCTCAATGTTTTTAAACTTAACAATAATGTTCTCATACATCCTTATTGCAACAACCCTCAAATCAAGAGACACTTTTATCTCTTCCAACTTATTCCAAAGTTTTTTCCTAGGAACCATGTCAAAAGCTTTTCTGAAGTCAATAAAACAACAAAAAATATTGGTTTTGGTATTGCAGAACTCCTCTACAATGATCCTAAAGGTAATAAGATGGTCCACAATTGAATGATATCTCCTAAACCCGGTCTGGCCTTTAGCTCTTTTACCGTGACTTTCTAGCCAAAGGATAATCTTCTTTTCCAAAATAATTCCATAAAGTTTGTCTAAAATCGGGCTAATCATAATGGTCCTATAATTAGAGGGAATGTTTCTATCCTCATTTTAAAATTAGGAACACTGAGGCTTTGCGTCTAAGGTTTAGGGAAGCCCTGCTTGAGTGCTAAATTGAAGAGCTTGTGTATGTGAGGGATAAGGATAGGCCCTTTGATTTTAAAAATTTCAATTTGGTAGCCTTTAATGTCCTTAGCTTTCCCATTTGCAAGTCGCTTAACCCCGAACTCTATGTCATCTAAATAAAAAATTGCATCCTCTGTAGGGACAATAGGAATGGTGTCCATGGCATTAGGGAAGTCGTAAATATTTTTAAGGTAGGAATTCCAGTCTTTTAAGGGAATCATATTATTTTATTTAGTATTGCGGTTTAGAATTTGTCTCTAGAACTTATTAGGATCCAACTTAGATAGTTGTGAAAGTTGCTCTTGTCTTTTATTGATATAGTACATTTTTTTCCCTTTAATTAGGGATTTGTACATATTGATCTTATCGAGTTTTAATGACTCATTAGAAGCATCCCTAATGGTTTTCCTAGCAATTTTGCATTATTTATCATACCAAGGGTTGGTCATTCTATTATTCTTTTTACATGACACCACAAAAGATAACTTGTTAATAGAAGTGGTAAGTGTTCCAGGTGGATATTGGTGGCCACCCACCTGTTCCAACTGGCTCCTTTTGCCATTTTTTTATTTCATCACGTTCTTCTGTACTTCTTTGTAATTGTGGGTTCTACACTTCTGGGGCTGTCTGGAGCCCTACACATATTCCAGGTGGATACTGGTGGCCTCCCACCTAATCCAACTGACTTATTTTATATGTTTTCATGTCAACACATCTTTTTGTACTTCGAGGGCCGTTTTGGGGCCCTAAACAGTGTTATTTTGGCTCTCCAAAATCAAACTATAGACGAAGTCAGAGTTTGACGGTGTAATGAATAGTTCTTGAAAATACCTTTCCAATGGGCTATCACGCGCCTAAAACGGAGATCATAAGCAAAAGTTACGACCCCGATAAGTTAATGTACTAACTTACCCAAATGGGGCTCACATGACTTTTGGCGTTTCATCTACTAGGGCTAGGTTTTTGGATGTCTAGGGTTTTGACATTCCTGTTTAACATAAAAAGGCCTTCAGAGCCTCATTGTAAGGATCTTCTGGCGAATGAGCATAGCCATCACACCTCTTCTTAGAGATAAAGTTGTCACCATTCTAGCAAGTCTTGCACTATGTATTTTTACAGTCTCTTTACAATTCTTTCATTAATAGAAATCAAGTATAGTTGTATTTTTCTGTTTCTGACAAGTTTCATGAGTATTTCATTGTAAGTTCTTTGCTTTCATTTCGTCCGAACATAATCTGGATAAAAAAGGGTAGTTGTTAAATTATGATAGAGTTATTCATTGTTGTCCTTATAAGTTAGGAGATGTAATTTACTATTTAAATCCTTTAAGAAAAGGTCAACTTTACTTTTGTCAAAGCGCAATTGTCTTTGATTATCAAAATTCTCTTCAATGACGCTCCTATTTATGGAAAAGTTTAGAGTTAGGGTTAAAGGTTTATGATCAGAGTCGGGTTCATGGTCATTTAAAAGGTTAAAAGTTGTTATTTGGTTGGAAATGTGGATATCAGATATCACATAATATATGACACTACTACCTAGCCCATGAATACAAGTCATCTAGTTGGAGTTTGGCCACTTCATTACTCCATTGCAAATTATTAGGTCTTGAGAGCTGCAGAGCTTGACCAACTCAGTTCCAAACAAATTCTCAATTAGGTCTTCAGAGCTTCTTTTGTAGCTATTAGATAAAACAAGGTCCTCATCTAGCCATAAAGTATTATGGTTGGAATCGATGCTTAAAAGAGTAGCTTGTTTAGTTGCAATCCTAACATTAAAGTCCCATAGCAGGAGGATATTACCTTCATTTTTCAAACTATAAATATATTGTTCTAAATTATTATAGGGACAATTGCTATCTAGATTGTTTTTCTTATAAAAATTAGAATTAATAGGTGCAAAATAACAAATTGTTATATACATCTTCTTAGCATTGGTGTCTAAAATTTCTATCCAAATGCACTTATTGAGAGGGTCAATATTATGAAGTTGAATGTGAGGATAAATGTTATTTCTAATATAACAAGCTATGCCTCCTATCCCTCTACTGTGGGAATTTTTGTTCCATGTCGACCACAAGACAAATCCTTCTATGTTAGGGACCTTCGTCTCTTCATGCTCCCAAGTTTCAACTAGACAAATAATATCGATATTAGTCGGGATCCAAATTATCATTGGACCTTTACGCCATGGAAAGCATCAAAAGTTCCAAAAAAGGATCCTGAGTGCCCCAAATTCCTATTTATTATTATCCTTCTAGTCTCTGTCCCTAACAATAACTTTTCAATTTCTAATTATTGCCCATTTTCCTTATTTCTTGGCTTCTTTTACCTTTTGAACTTTCTTCTTTAATTCAACTTGGACTTCAAGAATGAGGTCTTCATTTATAAATATTCCTGACCCTTTTAAGCTCAGAGATTTACTGAGTATGCTATATTTATGGTCATTACAACTTACTTTGACACAAATCAACCTATATTTGTGATCGATTATTTTTCCTAGCCTCTTTGTTTCTATGAGGCAAGTTGTATCAATTTGTGATTTATTATTTAATTATTCTTTTACTATTGCTAACATATCCTCTTCTTGTTATTTTTTTATACCAAAAATTATGAGGTTCACGACACTTTTATTATTATACTATATTACATATAGTATAATATATTATACTATATTATATATAATATAATATATTATACTATATATTATATGTAGTATAATATATTATACTATATTATATATAGTATAATATATAATATATATTATACTATATATATTATATATTACACCCATGCCAACAAAACTTCCTTGTGATATTCATGTTGAACTCCCTCCGTAAGGTATGGATCATATGGTATGTAATGAGACCAAAGACTAAGTCTAGGCCCCTTAGCCATCCAACGAAACTTTGTTACAACTTTAAATAATTAAAATGCCATATGTTTAATAAGCTTATGTGTTGTCCCCGAGGTGTAGGACAGTCGGTGACAGAGTGTGTTGTTAAGCCACTCCGTGTTGAAAAGTCATCGGTTCGAAACCTTCGGGGACAAAAAATCCAACCATGTTAAGGGTTGGTGTGGCTCAGGCTGGGTGCGATCCCCGGGTGATTTTGACGACTTAGATGCCCATGAGTCGCGGTTTCTCAAGCCAAAGGTTAATCCCGATGCCTAGAAGGTCCGGACCAATTAACAAAAAAAAAAAAAAACTTATGTGTTGGTGTGGAGGGTCATGTGAAGACCTTTGGAGCCCTTGGAGGTCATGGGGTCAAACCCCATTGACTCCATAATATTTTACACAAACTAACCATTGCTAGCCAATCAGAGGTCACCACATGGCGACCTTTCATTGGTTCATACATGCCATTGGTCATTCGATCATTGGACCACCTGGAGGTACTATTTGCCACATCAACTGCCAACAATCATATGCCACATCTTTTATATGGTGTCAGTTATCAATATATGGAGTTTCCACATGTCAACCTATAAGCCTGTCACGTGTCTCTCTCAAAGCCTGCCACATGTCTCTTTAGGGTTGACTTGAACTTTGACTGCCCAAACTTTTGCACATGACATCCGTTCGACGAACTGTTTGCATCGTTGGAAATCTGACGACATGCTCTTTGTAATGATGTTATTTTTTAGAACTTTTGAGACGATCAAATTTTGAGCAATTTTTTACCCTTCCTGGATCCCTGTGAGCGTTCTTGATCCTCCTGGACCATTGTGAGCGTTCCTGGATCCTCCTGGATCACAAATAAATGTTTTTTAAAATAAAATTATTGATGATGATGATTAACATCCATTGGGACGACATGTGTGGGAGGAGTGGTCTACGACCCTAGAGGACAAATTGAGACTACTTACTCCATAATATTTTACACAAACTAACCATTGCTAGCCAATGGGAGGTCCCCACATGGCGACCTCTCATTGGTTCATACATGCCACTTGTCATTCGATCATTGGACCACTTGGAGGTACTATCTGCCACATCAACTGCCAACAATCATGTGCCACGAAATTTATATGGTGCCACTTGTCAATATATGGAGTTTCCACATGTCAACCTGTGAGCCTATCATGTGTCTCTCTCAAAGCCTACCACATGTCTCTTCAGGGTTGACTTGAACTTTAACTGCCCATAACTTTTGCATATGACATCCGTTTGATGAACTGTTTGCGTCGTTGGAAAGCTGACGACATGCTCTTCGTAGTGATGCTATTTTCTAGAACTTTTGAGACGATCAAATTTTGAGCCTTTTTTTTACCCTTCCTGAATTCTTGTGAGCATTTTGGATCGTCTTGGACCTTTGTGAGCATTCCTGGATCCTCCTGGATCACAAATAAATGTTTTTTTTAAATAAAATTATCAATGATGATGATAATGATTAACGTCCATTGGGGCGGCAAGTGCAAGAGGGGTTCTCTACGACCCTAGAGGACAAATTGAGACTACTTACTCCTGGTCTATAGGCAAGGCCACCCACAATCAAGCAGAAGCCTACACCCTTCTTCAAGGATTACATATAGCTAGATCACAAAACATTGAGATCATAACAATTGTTGGAGACTCCAAAAGCATAATTAGGCATTTAATTCATTCTTCACTTCCATCTAAAGCAAGCTTACGATCTATTTTCATTCGTATTCAAGGTCTCATCAAAGAATTCAATTCAACCAAGTATTCTCGTGGCACGTCAAGAGAGAACTTAATTCACTGTCATATGAGATGGTTAATAAAGGAGTAAATGGAGAATATGGATTGCTTATAATCAATGGAAATGCAAGTTTCAGGCATGATCCTTAGCCCCTCTACTTTGCTCTTATCATGTGCCCCTGGCCTTAGACTCTCAAATGCCATGGATTATATCCCTTCTACAGTTGCCACGTGGTCATTCTCTGGGTACGTCATCTACTCTCCCTCCCATCTTTTCTCTCCCCTCCTGCCCGTCCTCCAACATTCCTCCTCTCCCTCTTCGACTCTCGTCCTTCCCACCTGGATGACCTTGGCATTTAGCTCCTCTGGCCGCCCATGTGTCCGTCATGCTGCCTTTGCTCGCATGTGGATCCTCTTTGAACCGTACCCCCAACCACAATTGTCACCCCTCTCATCCTTGACACCCGTGAGCCTTCTCTTCTCATTTGTACGTTGCCCCTGTTCTTCGTCACCTCCTCCTAGTATCTATTATGTCATCACATGTCCTTTATTTTTCTCTCATGCAGAGCTATCTTAAGATGGTTGCCGCCACCTATGTGAGACCCTTTAGCCACGTTTGCTCCCATGAAACAAATAGTCCGACAACTGATTGGGAAGACAAACAAATCCAACAAGGAGGAGTGAACTGTTTTCTAATTCAGGATCTCCCCTTTTATAAATGCACTTGGGCCCTCATTGTTCAACACTAGAACCATCAAAGTCGAGAAAGGTGGTGAACTCACAATTGTAGGAACCTCAACATGGTAAGCCGACGTCAATGAATGAACTCCCGAGTTCTTCAGCTACAATAGGACCTAGATGATATACACACACTCGTAATTACACTGTAGAGTAGGATTATCACTCTCGCCACTCAAGTTCTCTCAATCTTGGAATTTAATGTCAATCATATGCAATCAATTCGGGCTTTGAATGATGAGGTGGATGCCTTAAGAAGTCAATTGGAAGAAATTTGCCTCGAGCCAACACCCATGGAGTCTTAAGACAATGCTGTAGGTGATTCATAATCACCGAATTCAAGTCCAGGACCATCCCACCTTCCATACCTCAACATCACCATCCAACAATCCGAGGATGAAGAAATGGAGGAAGCAAATGAACATACCATGTCTCCTCATTAAAATTCAGTCTGAATGCTCTCCAAATTTTGGCTACGTCTAGGTTTTTTTTTATAAAAGTTATATTAGAAGTTTGTTAGATTGGAACAACTGTGATTATGATAATGTTCTTTGTAATGCTCTAACCCAGCTTAGTCTGGGTACAATTTATCTCTCCCCTATGAGATTTTTGCCTCTCTATGTAATCTGTTGTCTCAGAACAACCTTTTTATAATATACGAGTCTGGGTTAAAAAAAACATCCATTGAAACAAGAATGAGTCTATTAGACTTTAAGAAAAATAAAAGATTAATAAGATTTCGTTAAAATCTTATTGCACTAAAGGCTCTCTATAGCCTAGGGAGAGATGTCCATGTAACATAAAACATTAAAATAATAACAATAATAATAATTTTTTAAAAAATAATGTGGGCATAATTGTTATAGATTATTGTGCTCATACACCAATTTGGTGTCTCGGTGACCTTAAAAATAGATTACACACACACACTACAACCCAATATGGGGGATATGTCCATGTAATGTAATGCATTAAAATAATAATAATAAAAAACAAAATATTAAAAATTTATGCGAGCTTCGTTATATATATATATACTTTGGATGAGTAACAACTATGGTAGATCCATCTTTTCAAGTAAATAAAATTATCCTTATCTTAAGGTTTTTTTAGTATAAATCTATGTTTTTTTTTAAGTATAGAAATCAGCATAGATCCATCTCTATGTTTTTTTTCAAGTATAGAAATCAGCATAGATCCATCTTAATACGAGATCAAGCATTGAGAGAGATCAAATTTCTTGAGGTGCAAACCTTTAACTTTTCTTCAAGTTTTGCATTCTAAAAAATGTTTGCACCTAAGGATAATTTTGTTTACTTGAAAAAAGTTAAAAAAAAAAAGATATTATAACAAATAACACTAAATATCTAAATTCATGTCATATAACACTTTATATGACGTGTTCATATCGAAAACAAGGGGATCTCATACCCCAATTTAATGTCTAGCTTGATGACCATCTTAAAAATAAATTATTATTATTATTATAAACTTACAAAAAATATAACCTCAAAATTATTACAAATATTTAATTAATTTTATTATTTTTACATTTAGAAAATATTGAATTTTAACACCCATTAATACCTCCACAATATTCATTTTAAGAAATCATTTCATTGGTAATCAGTGCATGGTTTTTAAAGACTGGTACAACCACCTTTCATTCTGATGGGACCAGGGGCTAATAAAGGGCATCACTCCCCAAGATGGGAAGAAACCTGAGCAACCTGATGGGACCAGGGGCTAATAAAGGGCATCACTCCCCAAGATGGGAAGAAACCTGAGCAACCTGATGGGACCAGGGGCTAATAAAGAGCATTGAGGCCCATACATGTATATACATACACATATACATTTTCTGTTCCACATAGTTGAAACAGATTTATCTTCTTCGTATCAGGGTCCAGCTTCTGAAAACCCTTGGTTCTTTGGCTTTAAAAGCACTGCCAATGGCGGCAGCGGATCCCCTGTTCGAATCGCTCCAACGCATTCCGTCAATGATGGAATCCTTCGACGAGGAACCAGAAGAACTCAGAACCAGTGGCGAAACCAGCGGCGAAAACAAAGAGAACAAAACATCAAAGGTCACCGGTTTAAATCCCGTCATTTCCTCATTCACTAAAATCCGCTCTGAGCTCAAAATCCTCTGCGATAAAGCCGACGGCCGTGGCCTTAGAAATTACGTCATCGACAACATGAAAAAGGTCAGAACCCTTCGGAAAGAATTGCTCTTGGCGCTCCGTGAAGCGCCCGATGTGGCGAAGCTGGCGATGAATGCTCTGGAGCCCCCATTTTCTCCCAATAGAGATGCCTGCATTTTGATCTTGAAATCCTTTTACAAGATTTTTGGTAACGATGAGAGCG
>ML858475.1:8169-26220 GCA_009831015.1 Picea engelmannii
CTTTCTGAGAGAGTTTCATGGTTCATATTATTTCTTAGAGTAGTGGGACGAATTGAAGAGAAGGAGGGCATTTTTGAGATTCAGATCTAGTCAGTTTGGAGGAGTTACACTTCAGATCTGACCCTGAGACTTCACCTAGTGACTTGTAGTGTCCCGATCTATATTTTTGGAGAGTTTCAGAGCATTTGGAGGCCTCTTTCAGCACGGCCGAATTATCCAGGGCTTCAGTCATCCAGTTGGACACACCATTCAGTGGAGGATTTCAGATCTACAGGGTTTGAGAGTGGGTTTGGAGATTTGGACACCTGGGCTGTCCTTATAGCTGCCCAATATATCAGTTGGAATTTTCTTAGGGTGATTGGACACCTTTGACAGAAGGACCGAAATATTGAGGAGCTTCAGCAGTGCAGTAGGGCGTGGCATCTTCCAACTTGAGGGGTTTGGCACTTGGAATTGGTCTTCATCTCTTATCCAGCCTTTGGAGGCTTATTTTGTATTGTCAGAAGCATTTTGTAGCAGCTCTATTGTCTATCTTCTTGGCCATCTGTTGAGCATTCTAGATTGGCATCTTCATTGTAGCAGGGTTCTCTATTTTATGAATAAAGCAGTTTGAGATGTTTTGGCTTGTCTATCATATTGCATATGGTTGAGGTATGTTCCATGGTTGTCTCTTCTTGTTATTTGCTACATACACACATATAAACACATTAGTAAACCCTAAGGCCAAAATCAATGGCCATTCAGCAAGTAAACCCATCTAAACAAGTAGGACAACAAAGTGTTTGACGAAATACCTCACTCGAAAAAAGTTTTAAAAGACACCAAAACAATGATGATCCTTGCATAATGGCTTGGGATCATTACAGTGGTATTAGAGCTTAAATCCTGCAAACCTGAGGGGTCTTTCATAGGGATAAATGGATAGTTGGAAAGAAATGGATAAGATAGCCTTTGAGATATCATGTTTGGAGATCATGTATGACGGCCTTAGCGAGGAAACTAAGGCTATAATAACCTTCCCACAATATGCAGCCTATAGAAATCCCCATTGGAGCAAATGGGATATTTTACAGGGGATCATCATAGCAGGTGAAAAGAAAAAAGAAGCAGCTAGATGGTGGGAAGAACAGAGAAACCCCACGCCCAGTAAGAGCACACAACCTTGCCACTATTGCAAGGGGCCATGGGAACCTGATCATAGGTGTAGGGATCAAAAGCACACTATTGAAGCACACTATGACAAGGAGGATGAGGTGTGTGTGAATGAAGAGATAGATGTTGATCTAGAGAAGTCAGATGATGATAGTGGCTCTTGCACAGAGGCTAGTGATAGTGACTCTACCTCAGAGGATAGTGAGAATGACTCTTGCACAGAGGCTAGTGATGCTTGCATGCTTGAGGGGGATGATGACCCTTGTGTAGTGGATAGGTAGTTGGTTTGATAGGACGATAGCCCCAGTGTCTCAGCAGACATGTCACATACCATTGATGACCTTACGTCTCAGTAGAGTGGTGACACTAGTGAGGAGTCACACTTGTTAGCACCTAGAGATGATGAGCTTCCTATGGGGGTCATGACACATCTATCACATGTTCAAACACCTTTGATAGCCACGTCACATGAGGAGATCAGTGGCACGTCAGGTATGATAGATGAGCCTAGTATGAGGGATCCACACCATGGACAGGTAGACCCGCTGATCCAAGAGGAGGTACAGGACGTACAAGCAGTTGACCTCACACATACAGGTCAGCTAGAGGAGATGGAGTCATAGCTATTGGAGACTCCATTGGTTGAGAAGATTGTAGAGGCTGATAGGTAGATGGAGCACTTACTTCCAGGATCAGATTGCATTGATGAGGATGCACTTTTTAGCAGTTAGGATGACCATGGAAGGTGTCTGGATACATCTCTATGGGATCCAGGCGCAGATGATAGTAGCAGGTCGAGTGCACAGGAGGATACAACTGCTCATACAGGATACAATGGGAGTCAGGGAGAGATGACATCTAGTGATGGGATGCAGTGGCGTACAGGAGTACCCAGAAGAATAGTAGACAGTGGACAGTTCATCACGTCATCTTATGCAGAGGGAATTTCTGGGGATTCTAGAGTTGGCATTAGGAGGACTGACACTAGCAGTGAGAGGTCTGAGATGGCACCTCAGTATAACCATGATCAGGAGTCACACCACTTAGCAGCACAGTTGAGATTTAGTGAGGATATGATCAGGGCAGCCACTAGATGTATTTATGACATAAATACAGTGATGACAGATTAGTGTTGGAGAGCATCAGTGGCACAGGGTGGCTCAGATGGAGGATTTTCCATGGATGGTTTTCATACTCTCCAGGAGAGAGTGTCTGTGATGAGCACTGACTACTAGCAGTTGTTGACAGACAGGGATTATCTACTGAGGGTTGGTGAGATGTATCATGAGACTCTGAGGGAGCAGGAGTTGAAGATGGACCGACTCACTCAGGAGTTGGAGAGCACTCGAGGATTCTTGAGAGGCACACAGAACGCCCTTCAAGAATTAGAATCTAGGACAGATGAGTCTCTTGAGGAGATCCATCAGAGATCCACTTCATCTGTCTTAGTGGATACTCAGATGTATTAGTTAGGCACATTAATAGAGGGTGTTGATGATCTGGCAGAGGAGCACCAGTTGATGGAGGACACTTCCCTTTGTGCTCCGAGAGTGGTTGACCTCCATGTAGGGGTTGATCTAGCAGTATGCCCAGGATCTATGATGCAGCATGAGTCTACGATAGATGACATGAGTATGCTGGAGCATATAGTGATGAGTGATAGCTCACAGGTACATGTGGAGATGTATGGTGGGATTCAGAGGGGTATAGTGCCATGCAGGGAAGAGACACACCTAGGGGAGCATGCAGATGTCACTCTTTTTCAGCAGCACCTAGTTATGAGAGATCACCTTCACCATATCAGTAGTTGCATGGGAGATGACAATTGGAGGTTGGTTGAGCAGTAGTTGGAGGAGTTACTTTCGTTTGTACTAGATGGTTGGGATTCGGTGATGACTACAAGAGAGCATCTATCATGGATACGGAGGGACGAGCTTCTGGTCGAATCCTTGGGATTGACCAAAGCACGGGATGCCTTCCAGTCCTACAGTCAGCTGCAGATATGTCTGCTATCCTTTTTCGACATGTTAATCATTGACAACAGAATGAGGAGGATAGCAGATGAGCACATAGGGCTTCTGATAGTGATTAGTCTCACACAGGAGCAGTTAGAGGAGATTGGAAGTGATAAACTTCCAAGTTTTCCATGGGACCCAAGAGTCCATTTTCTTATCACGAAGTTCATGTTGTCCCAGGTTGTATCAGAGAGCCTCACACTCCACCTTGGTTTGGTTTTGAGTGGGTCTGCAGGTACTTGTCCTATGGGGTGAGACCTTTTCTTCCGCTTGATCATCATGATAGGGCATGGAGATGTTTGGATAGGTACTTCTTCTACAGATATGCCTATACAAATACAATTTTTGGACAGTAGGTCTGGTGGTCACAGATATGTCATCTTGAGGATCCAGGGGAGGAGGATTCAGTATGTATGCAGGGGGCAGACAGTCATGGTCAGAGTAGTGCAGTGTCAGCATGAGGATCTTCAACAGATGTTAGCATGGGACCCAGGGATTGCAGGATTGAGAAGTTTATTGACCGAAAGGGGAGAGTGGACCATTGCAGAGGAAAGTTATTCTAACTTTCCATTGAGCTTCAGTGTTGAGAGGAGTGCATCACTTACGGGTGCCTCACGGATGTCTTGCATCACCTCAGTCGGGCATCAGCATGTGCAGTTGATGGAGGCCGTGTGGATCTTGGCAGAGATTTGGAGGATGGACTCATTCCGAGATGAGGCCATGGATCAGGTGCAGGAGGATCATAAGGTTGATATCTTCCAAGGCTATGCTTCACAGAGTATTGCAGTTCACTTCCTGATATGGGATCCAGAGGGTAGAGTGCATGAGTGTTCATCTCTGGAGGGGTTCTATTGTGTATCCCATAGATGGACATGGGATCCTAGTATTTTATGCGAGTGGATTTGGTTATTGCTTGAGGACAAGCAATTTTCTAGCAGGGAGGACTGTAATGTCCCCACTTTGGGACATTGTCACAGTGCAGAGGGTTATGATGATCAGAATTGCTAGATGGAGGTTATAGCGAGTACAGGGTTTATTGAGAGGCATTGTGGGGTCCAACTTGTATTGCTCATCATAGTCCATCATTATGAGCCATTCCGCACAGGTTGGCTTTGGTTCCGTTGCATTCCGACGATTTCCATGATTTTGACTATTTTGAGCTGTAAGTCAATGAAATTCACTGAAGAGGTCATTTTGGGCACATTACTTGGAGGAACCTCTTAGTGTAATAGCTCATTGGAATCGGGAGGAGAAACACTACAAGATGGGATGGATAGAAGTGACTTTTGGTGGCCAAGGAAGCCACAAGGAGAGATAAGGAGCTTTTCAGAGGTAAAGAGGTTAATTAATCAATTAAAGTGATTGAATTAAATAATTAAATATTAATTAAATGAAAGTCACTTTGGAGGGACAAGGTGAGCCAAAAGTATACAGGAAAGGCAAGGGCCTCTTCTCATTCATTCATGTATGATCTTATTTTGATATCTGGCTTTAGCTAGTGAGCCCATCTCTTGGGGGTTTTGAGGGTTTTGACTTAACAAACTCTAGAGGACGATTCGGTGGTGAAATATTCCACCTAGCTTGTCCCAAGCTTGGACTCGGAGATGCAATACTCTCCCACACCATTCCAGTTCTAGATCTACTCAATTGCAGGGGTATTCTACATCAGTTTCATGTGCAGATAGAGTGAGGGCGCACCAGTTGAGGGTTTCCAGAAGGAGGGGCGCACCATCCTTGGAGAGAGATTCGTTGTAGGAGATTGGCAGGGTTTCTAGAGATTCCATCACTTGGGTTCTTCTTGCAGGGTCTTCACCATCATTCCTAGTGCTTTCTGAGAGAGTTTCATGGTTCAGATTATTTCTTAGAGAAGTGGGACGAATTGAAGAGAAGGAGGGCGTTTCTGGGATTCAGATCTAGTCAGTTTGGAGGAGTTACACTTCAGATCTAACCTTGAGACTTCACCTAGTGACTTGCAGTGTCCCGATCTATATTTCTGGAGAGTTTCAGAGCATTTGGAGGCCTCCTTCAGCAGGGCCGAATTATCTAGGGCTTCAGTCATCCAGTGGGGCACACCATTCAGTGGAGGATTTCAGATCTACAGGGTTTTAGAGTGGGTTTGGAGATTTGGACACCTGGGTTGTCCTTATAGCTGCCCGATATATCAGTTGGCATATTTCTTAGGGTGATTGGACACCTTTGACTGCAGGGATGAAATATTGAGGATCTTCAGCACTGCAGTAGGGCATGGCATCTTCCAGCTTGAGAGGTTTGGCACTTGGCATTGGTCTTCATCTTTTATCCAGCCTTTGGAGGCTTATTTTGTATTGTCAGGAGCATTTTGTAGCAGCTCTATTGTCTATCTTTTTGGCCATCTGTTGAGCATTCCAAATCGGCATCTTCATTGTAGCAGGGTTCTCTATTTTACGAATAAAGCGGTTTGAGATGTTTTGGCTTGTCTATCATATTGCATATGGCTGAGGTATGTTCCATGGTTGTCTCTTCTTGTTATTTGTTGCATACACACATATAAACACATTAGTAAACCCTAAGGCCAAAATCAATGGCCATTCAGCAAGTAAACCCATCTAAACAAGTAGAAAAACAAAGTTTTTGACGAAATACCTCACTCAGAAAAAGTTTTAAAAGACACCAAAACAATGATGATCCTTGCATAATGGCTTGGGATCATTACAGTGGTATCAGAGCTTAAATCCTGCAAACGTGAGGGGTCTTTCATAGGGATAAATGGATAGTTGGAAAGAAATGGATAAGATAGCCTTTGAGATATCATGTTTGGAGATCATGTATGACGGCCTTAGCGAGGAAACTAAGGCTATAATAACCTTCCCACAATATGCAGCCTATAGAAATCCCCATTGGATCAAATGGGATATTTTACAGGGGATCATCATAGCAGGTGAAAAGAAAAAAGAAGCAGCTAGATGGTGGGAAGAACAGAGAAACCCCACGCCCAGTAAGAGCACACAACCTTGCCACTATTGCAAGGGGCCGTGGGAACCTGATCATAGGTGTAGGGATCAAAAGCACATTATTGAAGCACACTATGACAAAGAGGATGAGGTGTGTGTGGATGGAGTGATAGATGTTGATCCAGAGCAGTCAGATGATGATAGTGGCTCTTGCACAGAGGCTAGTGATAGTGACTCTACCTCAGAGGATAGTGAGGATGACTCTTGCACAGAGGCTATTGATGCTTGCATGCTTGAGGAGGAGGATGACCCTTGTGTAGTGGATAGGCAGTTGGTTGGACAGGACAATAGCCCCAGTGTCTCAGCAGACACATCACATACCATTGATGACCTTACGCCTCAACAGAGTGGTGACACTAGTGAGGAGTCACACGTGTTAGCACCTATAGATGATGAGCTTCCTATGGGGGCTATGACACATCTGTCACCTGTTCAGACACCTTTGATAGCCACGTCACATGAGGAGATCATTGGTATGTCAAGTATGATAGATGAGCCTAGTATGAGGGATGCACACCATGGAACGGTAAACCCATTGATCTAGGAGGGGGTACAAGACGTACAGGAAATTGACGTCACAGATACAGGTCAGCTAGAGGAGATGGAGTCATAGATATTGGAGACTCCATTGGTAGAGCAGATTGCAGAGGCTGACAAGTGGATGGAGCACTTACTTCCAGGATCAGATTGCATTGATGAGGATTCAATTTTTAGCAGTCAGGATGACCATGGCACGTGTCTGGATACATCTATATGGGATCCAGGCGCATATGATAGTAGCAGGTTGAGTGCACAGGAGGATACAGCTGCTCATACAGGATACAGTGTGAGTCAGGGAGACATGGCATCTAGTGATGGGATGCAGTGGCGTATAGGAGTACCCAGCAACACAATAGACAGTGGAAAGTTCAGCATGTCATCTTATGCAGAGGGCATTTCTGGGGATTCTAGAGTTGGCACTACCAGGACTGACACTAGCATTGAGAGGTCTAAGATGGCACCTCAGTATGACCATGATCATGAGTCACACCACTTAGCAACATAGTTGATATTTAGTGAGGCTATGATCAGGGCAGCCACTAGACGTATTGATGGCATGCATGCAGTGATGGCAGATTACTGTTGGATTGCATCAGTGGCACAAGGTAGCTTAGATGGAGGATTTTCCATGGATGGTTTTCACACTCTCCAGGAGAGAGTGTCTGTGATGAGGACTGACTACCAGCAGTTGTTGATAGAAAGGGATTATCTACTGAGGGTTGGTGAGATGTATCATGAGACTCTGAGGGAGCAGGAGTTGGAGATAGACCGTCTCACTCAGGAGTTGGAGAGCACTCGGGGATTCTTGAGAGGCACACAGACCGCCCTTCAAGAATCAGAATCTAGGACAAATGAGTCTCTTGAGGAGATCCATCAGAGATCCACTTCATCTTCTTAGTGGATACTTAGATGTATCAGTCAGGCACATTGATAGAGTGTGTTGATGATCTAGCAGAGGAGCACCAGTTGATGGAGGACACTTCCCTTTGTGCTCCGAGAGCGGTTGACCTCCATGCAGGGGTTGATCTAGCAGTATGCCCAGGATCTATGATGCAGCATGAGTCTATGAGAGATGACATGAGTATGCTGGAGCATACAGTGATGAGTGATAGCTCATAGGTACATGCTGAGATGTATGGTGGGATTCAAAGGGGTATAGTGCCCTGCAGGGGAGAGACACACCTAGGGGAGCATGCAGATTTCACTCTTTTGCAGCAGCACCTAGTTATGAGAGATCACCTTCACCATATTAGTAGTTGCATGGGAGATGATAGTTGGAGGTTGGTTGAGCAATAGTTGGAGAAGTTACTTTCAGTTGTACTGGATGGTTGGGATTCGGTGATGACTACAAAAGAGCATCTATCATGGATACCGAGGGATGAGCTTCTGGTCGAATCCCTAGGATTGACCAAAGCATGCGACGCCTTCCAGTCCTACGATCAGCTGCAAATATGTTTGCTATCCTTTTTAGACACGTTTATCATTGACAACAGCATGAGGAGGATAGAAGATGAGCACATAGGGCTTCTGACAGTGATTAGTCTCACAGAGGACCAGTTAGAGGAGATTGGAAGTGATAAACTTCCAAGTTTTCCATGGGACCCAGGAGTCCGTTCTCTTAGCACGATGTTCATGTTGACCCAGGTTGTACCAGAGAGCCTCACACTCCACCTTGGTTTGGTTTGGAGTGGGTCTATAGGTACTTGTCCTATGGGGCGAGACATTTTCTTCTGCTTGATCATCATGATAGGGAATGGAGATGTTTGGATAGGTACTTCTTCTACAGAGATGCCTATACAGATATAGTTTCTAGACAGCAGGTCTGGTGGTCACAGGTATGTCAGCTTGAGGATCCAGGGGAGGAGGATTCAGTATGTATGCAGGGGGAAGATAGTCATGGTCAGAGTAGTGCAGTGTCAGCATGAGGATCTTCGACAGAGGTTAGCATGGGACCCAGGGATTGCAGGATTGAGCAGTTCATTGACTGAAAGGGGAGAGTGGACCATTGCAGGGGAAAGTTATTCCAACTTTCCATTGAGCTTCAGTGTTGAGACGAGCGCATAGCTTGCGGGTGCCTCATGGAGGTCTTGCATCACCTCAGTCGGGCATCAACATGTGCGGTTGATGGAGGTCACGTGGATCTTGGTAGAGATTTGGAGGATGGACTCATTCTGAGATGAGGCCATGGATCAGGTGTAGGAGGATCACAAGGTTGATATCTTCCAGGGCTATGCTTCGCAAAGTATTGCAGTTCACTTCCTGATATGGGATCCAGGGGGTAGAGTGCATCAGTGTTCATCTCTGGAGGGTTTATGTTGTGTATCCCACAAGTGGACATGGGATCCTGGTATTTTATGCGAGTGGATTTGGTTATTGCTTGAGGACAAACAATTTTCTAGCAGGGAGGATTGTAATGTCCCCACTTTGGGACATTATCACAGTGCAGAGGGTTATGATGATCAGAGTAGCCAGATGGAGGTTATAGGGAGTAAAGGGGTTATTGAGAGGCATTGTGGGGTCCAACTTGCATTGCTCATCATATTCCATCATTATGACCCATTCCGCACAGGTTGGCTTTGGTTTCGTTGCATTCCGATGATTTCTATGATTTTGACTATTTTGAGCTATAAGTCAATGAAATTCACTTAAGAGGTCATTTTGGGCACATTACTTGGAGGAACCTCTCAGTGTAATAGCTCATTAGAATAGGGAGGAGAAACGCTATAGGATGGGATGGCTAGAAGTGACTTTTAGTGGCCAGGGAAGCCACAAGGAGAGATAAGGAGATTTTCAAAGGTAAAAAGGTCAATTAATTAATTAAAGTGATTGAATTAATTAATTAAATATTAATAAAATGAAAGTCACTTTGGAGGGACAAGGTGAGCCAAAAGTATAAAGGAAAGGCAAGGGCCTCTTCTCATTCATTCATGTATGATCTTATTTTGATATCTGGCTTTAGCTAGTGAGCCCATCTCTTGGGGTTTTTGAGGGTTTTGAGTTGACAAACCCTAGAGGACGATTCGGTGGTGAAAGATTCCACCTAGCTTTTCCCAAGCTTGGTCTCAGAGAAGCAATACTCTCCCACACCATTCCAGTTCCAGATCTACTCAGTTGCAGGGAGATTCTACATCAATTTCATGTGCAGATAGAGAGAGGGCGCACCAGTTGAGGGTTTCCAGCAGGAGGGGTGCACCATCCTCGGAGAGAGATTCGTTGTAGGAGATTGGCAGGGTTTCTGGAGATTCCATCACTTGGGTTATTCTTGCAGGGTCTTCACCATCATTCCTAGTGCTTTCTAAGAGAGTTTCATGGTACAGATTATTTCTTAGAGAAGTGGCACGAATTGAAGAGAAGGAGGGTGTTTCTGAGATTCAGATCTAGTCAGTTTGGAGGAGTTACACTTCATATCTAACCCTGGGACTTCACCTAGTGACTTACAGTGTCCCGATCTATATTTCTAGAGAGTTTCAGAGCATTTGGAGGCCTCCTTTAGCAGGGCCAAATTATCTAGGGCTTCAGTCATCCAGTGGGGTGCACCATTTCGTGGAGCATTTCAGATCTACAGGGTTCGAGAGTGGGTTTGGAGATTTTGACACCTAGGTTGTCCTTACAGCTGCCCGATCTATCAGTTGGCATATTTCTTAGGGTGATTGGACACCTTTGACAGCAGGGCCAAAATATTGAGGAGCTTAAGCACTGCAGTAGTGCATGGCATCTTCTAGCTTGAGGGGTTTGGCAGTTGGCATTGGTCTTCATCTCTTATCTAGCCTTTGGAGGCTTATTTTGTATTTTCAGGAGCATTTTGTGGCAGCTCTATTGTCTATCTTCTTGGCCATCTATTGAGCATTCCAGATCGGCATCTTCATTGTAGCAGGGTTCTCTATTTTATTAATAAAGCAGTTTGAGATGTTTTGGCTTGTCTATCATATTGCATATGGCTGAGGTATGTTCCATGGTTGTCTCTTCTTGTTATTTGCTTCATACACACATATAAACACATTAGTAAACCCTAAGGCCGAAATCAATGGCCATTCAGCAAGTAAACCCATCTAAACAAGTAGGACAACAAAGTGTTTGACGAAATACCTTACTCAGAAAAAGTTTTAAAAGACACCAAAACAGTGATGATCCTTGCATAATGGCTTGGGATCATTACATCTACCCAAGTAAGCTACTTTACTAGAGATCTACTCAACACTACACAATAAACTCAAACACCACAATATCACCTCATATGAAAGAATGCAACCAGAATACTCTTGGTGATTCAAAATCCTCCAAAGATTTATTAATCCAATGGGGGAGTGTTGCAGCAACAAGTTGCTCCAAGACTCTCAAGAGAAAAATGAGATGGAATGAAATATGGCAAGAGCAAGAGAAGTGGGGAGAAATTTCAGTAGAGTAACGCTAGCTCAAAGAATGGTGAAGAAATGAGCGAGGAGAGGCTCTATTTATGCCTGGAGAGACAAACTCACCCCTCTTGGATGAGATCCAAGTGTCAAAAACCAAGACAAGGAGAGCATCCCAAGGAGAGGGGTGCACCACTTAGGGTTTTGGTGAGGATTGATGAGTTGGATAAGTGATTTTGCATGTGGGGACAAGCAATGGGTGAGGTGGTAGGCTAGGAAGGGCGCACGACTTATGGGAAGGGCCCCACAATCAATTAAATGACACTTCAAAGGTTTTTATGTGAGGGGGGGGTGGGGCTCAAATCCACCTAGAGGCATGGGTTTTGTAGGTTAGGAATGACCTCTCTTTCTCTTTTTCACCATTACATTACACCATTAACTCAAATTTACAAATATTACATTTTTGACTTAGCAATAAAAATTGTTGTTTTGACTGACTTTGACTCCGGGTGGACAAACACCTAGCTAAGTTCGTCCAACTGAGTTGAAACTTGGCCCAAGGGTGTAGGGGGTGCCTTTCCATTTATTTTGAGCACAAATACCCCTATCAAAAACCCAAAGGCCTATTTTTTACAATAATTGCTCAAAAACAATTAATTAATTAAATAATTAAAATCTCAACCTTAGGAAAATTAATTAAATTTAATTAATTAAAAAAAACTATCTAGACTTGACGAAATTCCATGAAACTTTCTATGATGTCTTTCATGGTCATTTACATCATTCCTAAACAATATCTACCAGAGGATGAGACCATTAGAACACCCTTCACCACTTTGGAGGAATTATTGCAGGTGTGAGGGAAAAACTCAAGGGAAATTAATAAGGCTGAAAATCCCAATTAATAACCTGAGGATAAAAAACCCTCAGTGAAAGGAACTCTCCCAATGAAAACATCACAAGGTACTTCACCTAAATATGATCCATGTAGACCTATTACATTATTAACCCACGCAGGGGTGCAGAAACTCCGTTTACAAAAAATTGTGTTGGAGGCATAAATTGCCTAGTGGAACCAAACTGTCTTCGACATATTAGCATCTAATGATGCATATCTTCATGGAACATGGAATTGACCCCCTATTTGAATAGGTGATCAACATCTGGCTCCACATGGGTACATGGCTTCGATCTTCTCACATGGGACGGAGAGCATACGAGAATCCATCATCTACAACAAGTGCTCACCAATAACCAACATGAGCATACATATACACATATAACCAAATGAATAAATGCTATAAACAACATCTACATAATGTAATATATAAAGTACAACATTATAACTACAAAATGAATCTATGATATAGAAATAATCCTAAGTACATATCAACATAATGAATGAAAACAATACAAAATTGAAGATACATGGAAAAGGGTTAGAGATACGTTACAAAGGGTGTCCCTTTGGACACCAAGTTGCTCATCATATGAAAAAGAGTTTGAGCTGCTTCCCATCCCTTGGAATGTTGATGGGCTCACCATCCAAATGGCTGAGATGAAAAGAATTAGGCCTTGCTATTTCTCTGATCAAATATGGACCTAACCACAAGCTGTCAAACTTGCCATGTTTCCCTAGTTTTTCTCTACATTTATCCCATAGAAAAATTGTATTCCCAATCACGAAATCCCTCTGCCTAGCTGACTTGTCAAAAGCCTTCTTTACCTTACTTTGATTTTTGCATTTTTTATCATAATCCTTTCGTTTGATTTCATCTAACTCAATGACCTGATTGACCCTGTTCTGAATTGCATCCTGCTCTATGGAAAAATCTTCAACTGGCCCATAAGTAGGAAGTCTAAGATGTACCGGCAACCAAGCTTCCAATCCATATATTAACTCAAAGGGACTCTTCCCAATTGTTGCTTTCTTTGTTATTCTGTCAGCCCATAATGAATGCTTAATTTTAGTATCCCAAGATTTCTTGTTTTCACCAACTATATTTTTAACTATGGTCATTAAGTTTTTGTTACTTGACTCTGCTTGACCATTTCCTTTAGGATAGTAATCTGATGCATGTGACAAAATAATACCATATTTGAAACAAAAAGATGGCATCTCAGCTGAACAAAAGGCCTTGGCATTATCTGTCACTATCTTTGATGGGACCCCAAATCTAGTTATAATTCTGTCTTCTAGGAAATTCATCACAACCTTCTCAGTTGTTGACTTGGTAGGAATAGCTTCAACCCACTTGGTAAAGTAATCTATTGCTGTGATAACCCATGAATACCCATTACTTGAATTATCATTAAATTTCCAGATGAAGTCCAAACCCCACTGTTGAAAAGGTGCCTCAACCACAACTGGTTGCAAAGGGAGAGCTGCTAACTTCTGTTTTCCAGTGAAAAGCTGACATGGCTCACATTTCCGCACAAACTGATGCACATCTTAAATTATAGTGGGCCAATAATACCCTACTCTAGGGATTTTGTGGGTAGTAGTTTTAGCAGCAAAGTGTCCACCACAAAACCCTCCATTGAATTCATCCATTAGTTTCTTTGACTCAATGTCATCCACACATCTAAGCATAACCCCATCAGGATTCTTCCATCCTAACCCATCTCTAGTAAGGACATACTTAGAAGATTTTAACCTTAAAGCCCTTTTCTTGTGTCCTACTAGATGGCTTGGACAAGTTAGATTCTTAAGATAAAAGATGACGTCTGCATACCATTCTACTTGTTCAAGTTTCAATAAGTTAGGAGGAAACTCTTCATTATTAATTTGGAAAACCATACCTAAGGCCTTCTCATTACTTTTTGTTAACATCTTAGCCAAACCTTGACCCTTGATCAACTTTGTAGGTTTGATTTCCAAATCATACTCTTGGATTTTAGCAATCCATCTACCCCTTGAGCCTAATCCTTCCACTTGTGATAAAACATCCTTAACCACAGAATTAGGTACATAACCAATCACTTTGGAATATTCGATGAAGACTCTGAAATGCTTGAGTGATTTCACCAAGGCATAACCTTGTTTCTCAAACATGGGATACTTCGACTCTGACTTTTTCAAGGCCCTACTCATATATGCAATGGGTTGATCATGGCCTTGATCATTTTTCTGAAGCAATACACCAACAATAGTGTCTATAGAAGCAAAAAAGAAAATCTGAAAGTCCTTATTATAGTCTGGGCTAATAAGGACGGGAGCTTCACATATGTCAGTCTTAATACACTCAAAAGCTCGCTTACTTTCTTCATTCCATTCAAATTTAACATCTTTCTTAATCAACTTATATATAGGTTTCATGATCTCAGGATATTAGGAATGAACCTATGGACAAAATTGGTTTGTCCTAAGAAGGATTGGAGAGCTTTATTTGATGCAGGCAAGGGCACCTTGCTAATAAACTCAACTCTCTTTGGGTCTAACTTGACCCCCTCTTTTGAAATTATGTGGCAGGATTTAGATAAATTCCAAACTCTCTACATCTGTCCAAAACTTGCCTAAGGTGGTTAATGTGAGTTTTCCCATACTTAGAAAATACTGTCAAATGATCCTGATATATTTCAATCAATTTTCCAATCATCCCCCTAAAGGCATAATCAATAGCTCTCTGAAAAGTAGCTCCAACATTTGATAAACCAAATGGCATTCTAAGATATTCAAAGGTTCCCCATGGAGTAGTAAAAGTTATCTTATGCATATCCTCTGCTTTAAGTCTGATCTGATTATATCCTGAAAAATCATGAAGCATGGAAATCATTCTCGATCCTGTTACTCTTTGAAGTAAAGTTTCCATCTTGGGAAGGGGGTAGTGGTCTTTTGTACAAGCAATGTTCAAATTCCTGAAATCAATACATATCCTAATCTTTCCATTCTTCTGCCTAACAACAGCCAAATTTGAGCACCATGAAGAATGTCTAGTTTGGGCAATGATTCCTGCCTCTAACATCTTCTGTAACTACTGTTGGACCTGTTATCCCCACTTTTTAGGAATAATGAGGAGATCATGGTTCGAGGCCCACAGGTCCTAGACATGGAGCACCGAGAGAAGGATTGACCTGAGCATGGCCCTGGAGGGGCCATCTTTTCTTCATTCATCATCCTTGTCTTGTCAGCAACACCAACATCCATCACCATCGGCTTGATCCTGTATCAGAAGAGGTTCTTGCTCCATGAGGTAATTGGACCGAGTATCATGGTATGTGTTAGTTTTGATCATTGAAATCTTTAAATATATGCATCTGATTCCTTTTATCTCTAACAACTACTTGGATCTGACATTAGCCCACTTGACCATGCTTGGGGAAATTGACAGGGTGCCCTAGCAAGCCTATGCCCATAGGTCTTGGTTTTCGACTGGGGGAATTTATGAAAATCCATCGTCTGCTCCCATCATAGCACCATTGTTTCATCTTATCTCCTGCTCATTTATCCCATTCCCCTTGTCTGGGCATTGGGTTGACCTATTTGCAGGATTGCACCTTATCTCGTGGGAAGAAGGGGATAAAGGCCTAGAAGGTAAAATAAGTTGGTAAAAGAAAAAATTATAGAGATAAAACCTCGAGATGCTTTGCCCAGGGATCCCCGAGAAGGCAGTAAAAAACCTCTCAGCAAGAAACAAGAGGGACCCGGAAAATAACAAAACAAGAACTAGTTAGAGGATAGGGGGTCTCATCACAAGCCAACCTATTAGGTACATGGGTACCTAATAGTATGACATTGCCACCATCTGGTTACCGCGCTAGGGCAGTGACCTTTAGTTGCATGGCCATGGGAAAGGGGGTCTCATCATGAGCCAACCTTCTCATCTCTGTGAAAGTACTTGCGGGTAATGTTGTCAGCTCTGGTCACCATGCCAAGGCAGTGTCCCCTGGTTAGTTCTCAAATAAAAATAATAAAACAAGAATAAAAAGAATAAAGGAAAGAATGGGCTTGGAAAAAATGCATCCATGACAGGTACAACTCGCCTTCTACAAAGGCACCCACATGTAACACTTATGCATACTTGGCCCTCATTGCACCCACATGTTTGGACATCCCCTAGCCACATCACTTCACTTACATGGCTTGGATGAGATCTTTCTGGAAACTTTCCTTTTCTTGTGGACACTAGCCCAATAGGATGCCTTGTCCTTTTCTCCAATCTTGTATTGCAGGTTTTTGTAATGTCTTTGAGCTATTGACTGATGTATTAGGGGTTTTATGCATATGTTTAATAATATTGATGATGAGATGTGATTTCCATTGCTATGATCCCTGTGACTGATGAGCCCATGGAGGGTGTATCTTTTGATGTGCATGACCATGCCCGACGGACAGGTACCATTTGGACCGGTACATAAGGGGAAATAACCAGTTCGGACCTCCATGGGGCTGAAGAGCCCACCAGATGGATGTTGAGACCCCATCAGGGAGAAGAGACAGGATAGAGATTGGTAAGGGGTTTTACACCTGAGAGGAAGAGGACGTTCCACCAGAGACACTCTAGCAGGACTAGACCTAAGGGGAATGACCCCTTTTCAGTGGAACGCTAGCCTTGGAAGGCTTAGGATGTCCCCATCTTTACCATGATGTCATCCAACTTCATGGATGCTTTTGGAGACAGGTTGGGCAGTAGTGGCACGTGTGGCATGTTGGAGAGGCCCCTTAGCAACACTCTCCCTCTTTAAGCCCTCTTGTCTTGACTTTGTTTTTCATTTGAGCTACTTGTTTGCCGGGAAGGAGGAGAGAGCATGAGGCCTTGCCTTAGCAACATCGAAGTGAGCCTCTCTCCCTTACGGTTATGATTTTGAAGCCCTGCTTTAGCTACACTTCAAAACTTATCCCTCTAGTCCTTTAAAATCTCACCCCCTTCAACTCTTGCGTCCTTTATAATTGACTCCATTTAACCCTAAGGCACTGATCCTAAGACTTCCAGTGTTGAAGTAAGACTTTGATCCAAACACTCTCAAAAATTGAATTTAAAACCCTAACTGCACTAAGCCTAACCTACTAACTCTAAGTTGTTGACGCCACTCTTGGTTATTTCATCTCAATGCAGCAACGTTTTACTTTATGAGCAATTGAATGATGGTTTAAAGCATTTATTTAATAAAGTGTTGATTGATCCCATTGAATCCCACATCGTTCTAGTTTCTATTGGCGAAGTGACATTATCTTTTCATTTCTATTGTGTAAACATTGTCTTCTTCAACATTTACTTTCAAATTGCTTATATTGAATATCATATAGTTATTGATTGATATGAAGTACTAACCCATTGAAATAAGCTTGCAAGTATCAGTTTGTTGTTGTCTTGTTCCAGGCAAGTACTCTTCATTGGGTTTTACTTTATTATTGGTTGTTTATCCAAAACTTTTGATTGGTGGTGATCTGTGAAGGGGGGAAAAACTTATCTTCATCCTATTAACCTTTTTGCCTCTTCAAAACCCCAGGTCATTGACGACGTCTCCCCTGGGCCTAACCTCCCTAAAAAGAAAGAACCTACCCATCGTGGTGACATTGGGTGGGATAGGTTCCTGTTACGCCAGTTTGGCCTTCTACCTTATATCTTTTACTCCTAGCTACAAACTGCACAATAACATTTTGGCGCCTTTGTCGGGGAACACTGAGTCAATTTTCCTCAAAAAGACACTTTTCGGTAAGCCTTGCCTCAGAGACTATTTTCTTACAAGCTTCCCTGGCGACTCCACTAGGGTTTTTTCCCTTTTCTTTGGTAGTTTCAAGTAAACTATTTGGTGACTCCACAAACCAAAAAGAGGTTCAATAATCCTCCTTTGTCTTTCAGAAGGAAGCCTCCCAAGAACTCTCCTGTTGTCAAATCACTCTTCGGGAAGACCTTTAAGAATCATGTCTAGCTCTCAGACCGCTACAATGAACCCAACCAACAATCAAAGACAATGGTCATCCACTCTTTTCAAACCGTTAGACATGTCATCCATACCAGGCTACCCTAGGCAAATGCCACCCAAGTATGAGAAGTGGTTGCC
>WSFP011402250.1:0-26221 GCA_009831015.1 Picea engelmannii
GAAGCGCCAAAAGTCATGTGGGCCCCGTTTGGGTAAGTTAGTACATCAACTTCCCGGGGTCGTAAATTTTGCATACGATCTCCGTTTTAGGCGTGTGATAGCTCATTGGAAAGGTATCGTCGAGGAGATTCATTTTGGGGGCTCAATCATGCCTTTGGATATCATTGAGAACCTCGATCTGAAAAAACCTTCATTTAGGCCCTCAAAATGGCCCCGGACGTTAAAACCTGCTAAAAATAGTAAATTGCCAAAATTGCCAGAAAACTGTTTTGAGCCAGTCAGAAAAGGTGGGTGGCCACCGATATCCACCTGGATCACTGGATGAAAAGCGTTTGTATGCTATTCATCAAACCACATTGATTCAACAACAAAGAACGAAGTGGCATGACCAAGTCATCAAGAAGAAGTTATTCAAAAAGGGAGATTGGGCTCTGTTGTATGATTCGTTCTTTAAATAATTTCACGGTAAGCTGCATACAAGATGGCTAGGACCTTACAAAGTAGACATTGTTTTTCCCAATGGGACAGTCAGATTGATCACTATTGATGTATCCAATACGCAGTTACTTGCAAATGGTCAACGCTTGCGCCTGTATCAGCGTCCACTTTCCAAGGAAGAATTTAAATCCAGATGTAAAGATGATATAGATTATCAATTTTTAAAGGGAAAAGAGCTTGCTCCTTCCCCTTCTAAAACTTAGAACTTTTTTTCAATAAAACCTTGTATATAAATAAACTCTGCGAATTTGAATTTTTCTGTTTTTGCTTAAAAGTTTTATGCTTCTTTAATAAATTCAGCCTAGAAGGGTATCAGGGAGTTACTTGTGTGCAGATGGATTGATGAACAACAAGGTAGATTACAGCGAAAGGAGCCAAAGGATTAGTTTTTGGAAGTTTGAAAAAACTCCCTAAAAACTAAGGGATTTTGTGTTCGACCGGGTTACATGCTGTTACACCTCTTTTCGACAAAATCGTCATTTTACATGTTGTTACACCTGTTTCCCGACTATTTTGTCTTACATGCTGTTACACTCTTTTGGCCGATTTTACATGCTTCTACACCTAAGCCCACTATTCCAGCTAAAATACATGTTGATACACCTACCACTGTTATTCCTTTTCGTTATTTTACATGTCGCTTTACCCATTTTTTTTGCATTTCTGCCACTTTTCCATGCTGATACTCCATCTATATTTCCCGCTCTGCTATCTTTCCATGTTGAAACATTGTTGTTTTGTCATTTCCACTGCTATCTTTTCCACTCTCTCTGTTGGGAAATGTCGCTTCATCATTACTTGATTCCACATCCGTAGATTTCCAGCTGGTCAACCAAAGAAAGGACTCCACCTCTAATCCACTTTTCATATCATCATTTCTCACGTTCCAGAGCCATCTCTCATCATTACAGCTATTCCACACGGATCATATGGCAGTTGGATAATGCGGTTACTCCGACAGATTGGTTTGTGCGGTAAGTTATGAGGTACGTTACTAATCCTACGTGTCAAAGTGATGTAAATATGGAAGCAAGATTTAATGCTTACCTGCTGGCTGTCCTAAATTTGTTGCACCATGAGCCAATCAGATTAGTTGGGGGGGAAAGAAAATCTACGCCGTCAAAACCCCATTTTATATTCACCTCCGCCACCTTTCAACCATGCTTATTTTTCGCTGAGACATTGTGTTCTTTATACAATCCACGTTTGAACTTGCTGTGTCTCTGGTTTAGGTGTTGGTTTCTCCTCCTTTGTGACTATTTAGACTCTAAAATGACATCATGGGAGGACCGACTGTAAGGTATGAACCGAAAAATCTGGATGCATTGTTGCTACACCCAGATGTTTACCAAAAAATTTTGCAGGTTGGATGGATTTCTTATTTTGAGAAGTTACAGGGGTTTAATGAAGTAGAAGTATTGGAGTTCAGTTAGAATCTCACAGAAGGGTCTTTAATGGTGCACAGGGTGAGGATTCCAGTGAAAGAGGAAACCTTAGCTGATGTGACAGGGCTTCCGACCACGGGAGAAAGGTGGTTTAGCAGAAAAACACATCTTCTCGATGCACAGAAGGGTTTTCTTGTGGACGATGAGAAAGTTCAGACCAAGGGTCGAGGTGTCGATGTAAGTTCCTTACCAATGCCATGGGGGAAAGTTTCCGAATTTATAAAAAAATACATTACATGCAAGGGAAAATATCAAGTAGTTTATTTTTTTGATTTTATCCTACTGTCACATTTAAGACATCATAAGCTAATAAACATCCCTTATTACCTTCTTCATTCCTTGCATAATATGGCTCACTTTGTCAAGAGATCAAAGCATCCCAAGAATTATCTTTCCAATCACAGATTGATAGGGTTGTTGATTAGTAGAGGAATGGGAATTCCTAATGACCCATTACCTAAAGTGGAAGAAAAACCAAATTGTGTGCCTGCTATTATGGCCGAACCAGAACAACTAAACCCTATGCCTGCATTTGTGATTGAGCCAGCAGTTGAAAACCCAATCCCTAGACCAAGTCATGAGCCTCAGCCCTCGGCTGCAACAGTAGTTGAAAACCCAATCCCTGGATCAAGTCATGAGCCTCAGCCCTCGACTGCAACAACAGTTAAATCCCCCACTGTAATTTCCAGTACATCAACTCAGAGAAGAAAACGCAAAACTAGAAGCAAATCTAACACCACTCAGAGAAGAAAACTCAAAACCAGAATAAAATCTAACACCACTCAGAGAGGCATCGACAGAGTTGAACCGGAAGCAACTCAAAACCCTCCTGTTGCTGCGACAGAGTGTCTAGATTGTGTTGATGCTCAGACCCTGCCAGATTTTGACATCAATGATACAAACCTGAGTGAGCAGATAATTGATTTTATGGAGGTACGTATACCAGGTTTTACCTTGTGCAAGGAATTTCAAGAAACCATTTCATCACTACAGGCTGAATGTAAACGAATTGCAGCAGAATCATCGACTTCGCTTGATGATTCTGCGCATCACTCGTCGAGTGACGAAGTACAGATTAAACAAAACCCCAGCATTACAAATTTTCCTCCTTGTGTGGGTGTTGAAGAATTCCCTCCTTCTCCTAAAACAAAGAAAAGGAAATCCCCTACTTTTGTCTCTACATTACCTAGGAGGAGAACTAGGTCAATGAGATCTACTGGAGTAGCAGTTGGATGGAAGCATATGGAACAGGAAATACCCATTCTTCATCCATTATCCTCCGTTGTTAAAGAAGTGACCGTTACACAAAAAAATTCCCTTCCAACAACATGACTGTGACACAAGAACTAGCCTCTTCCCAGAACTTAGTTGTTACACAAGAACCAACTGCCCAGGAAGAGACTATCCCACAAGAACCATTCATGCTAGAATTAGTTGTTACACAAGAACCAACTACCTAGGAAGAGATTTTCCCACAAGAACCAGTCATTCCAGAATTAGCTGTTACACAAGAACCAACTATCATCAGTGTATCTGCCACACAAGAACCAGTTACACAAAATAGAGAGGATAATGACGATGTGCCACTTGCTCAGTTGTTTGCTCAAATTGAGAAGAAGATACAGGGTACAGAAAATTCTAGGATTACTGAACTGATGAAGGAAAATGAAAGCCTCAAAGAAGAGTTGGATTCCCTAAAGAAGGAATTGCAGGTTGCTCGACAGAAAAATCCAGAGGAGTCAACTTTGGATATATTAGCACATGCAACAATTGTTATGAATGAAAATAGAGAGAACATGTTCTATGAATGTGGTAATATTTACTTTCAGGCAGGGTATAAAATAGTGAAAGTACTAGTCACTAGTCATGCTAAAGAACCATCCAATCTCTCAGTCAAGACAAAATATGACCTTACTGCTCCACAAGAACCAGTAAGGAAGAACAGATGTCAAGGTAATAGAGTAGTTGTTGGTTTACCAACAACTTTTACACAAGAACCTCTGTTACACTTACAATTTGTAACTCAAGCAACTCATTTTGTTCTTGAAGACAAAGAGACTCAGATAGATTTTTGAAACAACAGATGTTGGGGTACACACATGTGATTTGATTTCTTTTTCCCATACTGGTACTTCGTCATTGGTCTTAGAAAATTGCACTGGAGGAGTCACTTCCCTGACTCGGATTCAGAGTAAGGCTTGAATGTGGATTCCATGAGGACATGCAATGTCTTCAGTTGGGGGGCATGTTAGGATCCATAAATGTCCATTTTTCACTATATATTTTTCTCATTGAACCTTATCATTTCTATGCTAAAATGCCTAATATCATGTTTGCTAAGACCTTTTTCCCAAGGTATGAATCATTGATCTTGCTTTTGTATTCTTATTTACTTAACATGTTTGATTGGTCGCATTTCTCATATTTTACCCATGAATGTTCAACTAATGATCAAAATGTGTAGATTAAAGAAAAACAACCAAGTCTTGAAGAAAGATCGTTGTTGTTACACTAGTTGTTATAGTTGTGCGCTAGTTCTGCATGTTGTTACACGACTACAACAACTGCGCACCTTTCTTGGAAGCTGTTACAACTGTTGAAACAGATTCCCACTGATTTTGGAAGTTGGTATATCATTTAAATCCATATCCTAAAGACGGATCCTCAAGGTTGTTACACATTTTGGCTCATGATGGTGATCAAGATCATTTCTAGATTTTTTGAAGATGACAGATCTTTTATATCATACGAATAGCATGAGAATCTTCGATTCTCAAGGCTGTTCTAAGTTTGTTTTAACTGAATGTCTCTGTCTTTAAATAACAGATCTTTTGTAATCATTGGGGAGTGAAGATTAGCTGTGGAATAGGGATTGAAGTGAATCATTTTGTATCTGAACATTTTTGGCGATTTAATAAAGAAGTGATTTGAGCTTCTCCAACCTACTGTAGTCTTTTCAAGAGGATTCAGTGAGAAGGAAAGGGCCCACCTTCCTCACAGACTCCCCTCTGTTGTAAATTTTAGATTAACTTCTTTGATTAATTACAATTGTGTTATTATCTGTTCATGCATTTCTAGAATACATTTGTTGTTACAATTCAGTCCCTTTCTGTTAATGCGCATCAATGTGTCTCATGAGAGTTAGAATCAATTATTGAAAACTGTTGGAGAATTGCTTTGAAAGTTAATTCCTTTTATGCATTAGCTTAAATCTATGTTTTCAAGCAAAAGTAAATAGAAGTGTGAATTCCCTTTCTGTAATTAAGTAGACTTCCTTTCATCAATTAGCACATAACTTCCTTCTGCAAGAGTAATATAGAAAATTAGAATAGATTAGATAATCTAGGATTCTTATACACTCATCAAATTCTACTCCTGGAAATTAGATTTCAGTTACGCAAGTGTGATTTCAATTCTGCAACAATAGATTAGAACTCCAGCTGTGTTAGCAGCTTGTGTTAGTGTTCATCTTTTCAACTCTGTTTCTTTTATTGCTAATTTACCTTACTGCAACTTGATTAGTGTTTGCTTTCATAATCTAGCATAGACTGTGCACAATTATCTTACAATAAAAAAACTTCCTTGGGTTTGACAATTCATATTGAACACCTTAATTATCTATTTATTTAGACAATTAAAGTGCCCAACAGTTAGTACTAAACAAAAAATACAATGTATAAAGGAATGGATGAACTCTATGGAACATTTGGAGTGGAAGGGAGATATACTTTGGTATAAGGATAGACCATTTGTATGCCATCAATCAAATATGACGAAACAAATATTAAGGGATTCCCATGACTCTCCTATGCAAGGACATGTAGGGTTAATTAAAACATATCAAAGCATAAAAAAATATTTCTTTAGGGAAGGAATGAAGAAAGATATTAAAAAATTTGTAAGAGAATGTTAGGTTTTCCAAAGAAATAAAGGAGAGACTATAAAATCTCCAGGGTTACTTCAACCATTACACATACCTAATCAAATATGGGAAGATATATCAATGGACTTCATTACAGGGTTACCAAAATCTGAAGGTAAGGATGCCATTTTTTTGGTAGTTGATAGACTCACAAAATAAGCACATGTTTGCAGAATTCAAAGTACATATACATCAAACCAAGTGGCAGAAATGTTCATGAAGGAAATTCATATAATTCATGGTCTTCCTAAAGTAATAGTAAGTGATAGAGATCCAAAATTCATATGAAAGTTTTGGAAAAATTATGGAAGATGTGTGGAAAAACACTAGCTATGAGTTCAACATATCGTCCACAAACAAATGGTCAAACAAAATAGTTAAAAAATGTTTATAGGGTTATCTACAATGTTATTCTTTAGACAAGAAATCTCAATGGCTGAAGTGGCTTCCTCTCGCAGAATGGTGGTATAATACTACCTATCACATATCTACTAAAATGTCCCCATTTGAGGCCCTTTATGGATATCCATCTCCTAGTATCTCATACTTTTTGCAAGATAGGTCCAAAGTATAAGAAATTGAGTCACATATGGAGAATACTAAAGAAACTTTGACAATTCTTAATTAAAACTTTCAAATGGTGCAAAATAGGATGGAACAACAAGCAGATCAACATTGAAGTGAAAGATGATTTGAGGATGGTGATTGTGTATTTTTGAGACTACAACCTTATAAGCAATCTATGCTTAAGAAAATGAAGAATCAGAAATTAGCTCCAAAATTTTATGTACCTTCCAAGATTATTCACAGGATTGGGCAAGTGGCATATGAGTCATATTTTCCTTCTTCTCGCATTCATAAGGTTTTTCATGTATCTTGCCTAAAAAAGGTTTTGGGACAACTATGCCAGTGCAAATAGAACTTCCAAAATTAGATGAAGAAAGAAAGTTGATTCGTGAACTAGAAAAAGTTATAGATCATCATTCTCTATTTATTTAGAACATAACCATTATGGAGTACCTAATAATGGAAGAATAGGTCTCTAGAAGAAGCTACATGGGAAAATGAGCAGTTCATGAAGAAACACCATCAATTACAAGCTTTGAGGGAATTTTTTTTTTAAAGAGGGGGTACATGTTAAGGCCCTTGGGCCCTATGTTAAGGCCCTAATAAGAATTAATTATTAGTTTATTTGTTATATTAGTAGTTCATCTAGAACCTTTCATTGTACCCTTTCATTATAATTGTGCCCTTTGTCTCCTATATATACCAAGGATACCTAGTCTTAGGAACATCATATTTTGTCTTATGATTTGGATATATTGTAAAAGTAGGTTTCCCCCTTGAAGTGGATGGTATTCATTGACCTTTTATCATTTCCAAGGTGCTTGGATCATAACATTTCACCTTGGTTCTCATCACATGTGTCCTAGTCCAATGTTATCACTCTTTGGGAATAGGGGTACTACTGGGAGGCCTTGATAGGGGTAATGTACCACTCCATTCCATTTATTTTCCTTCCATTGTCCCATATTTGGAAATGGTTATTATATGTATCACAAAAGGGTATGTGCCTCATCCTCCTATGAGAAGAAGGGATAGAATGTCGAGGTTGATGCAGTTGGTAAAAATAATAAAAAAACATGATATAAAAGAAAGAAGAAATAATGGGATGAAAAATGACCAAATCAAAAGCCAAAGGTCATATTGAGCTCTACCCCCTCACTATGAGGTGATCGTCCCTAGTCCTAATGCATTGAATGCATATAAATTAAAAGGACTTAATCCCAGTAAGAAAAATGACAAAAGAATGAACTTGAAAAGGGGACTTCCAAAGCAATAAAATAATATCAAAAGGAAAGAAGGGGTTTGGAATACACATACTATTGAGGAAAGGGTAACTCAAGCACCAAGTGATCCCTCTACAAAGGCTCTCATTGATATGAACCCACACATGACCTTGCATTTCAATGACATCATAAACATGAAGTAAATCCCATGCCACGTCATTCACTTGTACTTACACTTTGAAGGGTTTCTTGGGAGCTACTCCTCTACTTAGGTACTGGCACACCTAATAGAATCTTGTGATGGCCCTGGCATACCTAAATATGGAAAATTACATAAAGTATTGTGATAGTTTGAAGTTTGAAGTTTGAAGAAGATACCTGATGTGAATTGCTTAAGTGGTTTTTGTATTAAGTTGTGGCTTACTTTGTATGATTCTAATAGCTATTGTATCTTGTAGTTGTTGGTGTTACCCAATTTTGTGAATCTTGTTTGATCGTGATGCACACTTGACATGGTCCTTTGGAGGAATTTTTCATGGTGATGCCTAGGATGCACTATATTGAGGACATTGAGCCCTTGATGCAGAGAATTGGGTCCTTTGATGATTTGTCTTACCCTGAGACACCTTCCCACACCTCCTGGACCTTGGACTTTGGACTGGTGAGCTTGGATGTTGCAACTATGGCTTGATTGGCTACTCAGGGGGCATGTAGCCCCTCACCATGGAAATTATTCCCTTTGAGGATGTTATATTGGGGTTGATGACATGAGTGTTGATGAGGATATTACATATTCATGATGATGCCATGCTTGATGTGCATTGATGATTTATTGGGTCGACCTAGCATTGGTGACAATGAGTTAGCACTTTTTGATGAGGAGATGTGACCTTTTGGTGAGGATATGTGACATACCATGATGCCTTTCACCTTTTAGGGATACATGTGGCCTTTGGAGGCCTTATTTCCCCTTAAGGAGATGGTGTCATCCTCTTGAGCCTATTACACTCACATGTGTAGGAATTTAAGAGGACATTTTTATGTATTTTCATTTTATCTTTATGTTGGAAGATTTTTGGGGGGTAAGCCTAGACCTATCCACCTTGTATCATGGATATTATGATTTTTAGGGCCTTTAGAGAGGAAAAGAGCTATGGTTTCCTCATATAAAAATACTAGTGCTTCCTCACTTTTAAATGATAACTCACTTGTGAAGAATCACTTATCTTGTCTTCTATACTTATTTTTCATCATGGAGTACTTGTGCACACCTCTTGGAGAGTGATCTTGTGGATTTTTCTTCATATCTTTGTAGATGATTCATGTTCTAGGGTTTCTTTCATGCCAACGACTTGACTAGTAAGTGTTATTTCAAGTGTTTAATGGTTTATTCTTGGTTTATTAGGTGAATGATTTATCAAAGAAGTGATAATTTGCATGATATCTTGTTTTCCTTTGATACATGTTGTTTTTAAACCCTAGGAAGGCTTGCAATTGAGCTCCCTTCCCTTGTTATCATCTGTATTAATCATGTTGAATTATATAAGCTTAATTTCAGGGTTTGTGTCTGTAATCCCCTAGACTTACCCTTATTGATTAAATTCTAGAGCTTGTGATTGTACTCCTCTAAAAAAATTTCACCTCCATCTCTTGTTAGAAACCTTGGAAGACATAGGACGACATTTAGGGTTTGTGATTGTACTCCCCTAATTTGTTTTCCTAGATTATTTAGACCTAGGGTTTGTGATTGTACTCCCCTAGGGTTTTTATTCCTAATTTTTCTTTTTCTTTTATCCTCCATAGAGGTTGCATGTTAGACTCCATATGCCCAAGGAATTAAGATGACACTAGTTTTTCTCTTTTGTAAGTGACCCTCAAACCCTATCTCTCTCTCTCTCTCTCTCTCCTTGATGTTTTTTGTTAGATTTATCCTTTGTTGCATTGCATATTTCATTTTTAGTCATTATTAGTCTAACATCTAGGGTTTAGTTGCATTCTTAACCTAGAATCATCTCTAACATCATTTATTTCCACATTATTGCAATTTTTAGCCATTAGGGCTTGGAATATTTTATTTGTTTTAAGTATTTAATGTTGTTTTATTTCAGCAATCATTGGCTATTGATTTGTTAGTATTTTAGCTTGCATTTAGCATATTTTCCATTTACATCTTTACTAATTTAGGATTGATTTATTTATGTTGTCATAAACTTGTTATTGCTGAAGTGAATAATCTTTTATCACAAATTTTATTACAACCTTTTCTTTTTCTTTGATAGTTAGTGTTTCGAGGCATTTACTTTACTCTTTGAATTGATAGTTAGCATTGATTGTCTTAGAAAGACCCCTCACACACACATTTATTTTTCCTCGTCTAAACCACCTTGACTTAGCCTTAAACCATGACCTAACTAATGGTACAATCAAGTAACCAAGAGTAAGGGGTTGTAGAATTACCTAGTCTTGCTATGGGATCCTTTGAGGTTACTAGGGAATCCTCTGTTGTGTTGTACCTTGATCCTTCACTAAAACGAGGGAAGTAATTGCTTAGTTGGCATTGGAAATTACTTCCTTATGTTACACTTATCAAGCATCTCGTGAAGGCTTTGCACAAGTGTTGGATCATGTGATAATAGAACCCTCAACGATAAATGCGTCCCCTTGAAGCCAATATATGCTCAGATACAAGATCTACTAAACCTTTCTCTCGTACCAAATGTAGAGAAACTAAACTTAAAAAGAGAGAAAAGATGGAATTAAAAACAGGAAGTAAAACAATGGCAATCACATACAATACACAGAGATTTACCTTGGAAACTCTTAATCAGGAAAACCAACAATGCTTCAGTGACTCCCACTCTTATGTTGTCTTATTCATTCACCGAATAAAGAGTTACATGATTAAACTTGATCCATATCTAAGACCAATTCATTATATTACTCCCTTGATCAATTGCAAGAACAACTCTACAACCATTCGGCTTCCTCTTCATGACCAATAGACATTTCATCTTTTTTCCTCTCTCGATAGTCTTACATAATGCTATATTTATAGGCATATTCTATACAAAACCCCTAATTAATGGCGCCCAAAATGGTTACAGATCCATAAAGATGATAGACTGAGATGTTGTAATTCTCAGGATTCTATGTCCAATTTCGACCACTAGTCAAATACCAGTCGGCTACCAATCAACCATCTAGTTGATCGTCTTTTGGCTTCTAGTCGGATAACATGTCGACCATCGAATTGACTTAACCATTCATTCGATCAATCACCCAGTCGATCATCCTTGATTAGCCAGTCAATTGACTGAGTTTCCATTACAAAGAATATAACATCCCAACATCCTAGTTGTTTCTAGGGAGACATTATATAAAATTGAATAATATAAAAATGTATAAATTAACTGATTCGAAAATTATATGATATTGAGATTTATGTTTATAATATAGTTAATGATAAAAATATTGAAAATTTATGTTTATAATATAGTTAATGATAAGAAACTAATATTGAAAATTTATGTTTATAATATAATTAATGATATCATTATAATTATTTAATAGCATTCCCTCTAAATTTATTTGTTAATAAAAAACACCATCACAATAAATTAAAAATAAATGAGTGATCAAATTCCAAACTTAATTTCATAACTTAAGAAAGAAATATCTATTTAATTAAATCACTTGTAATAAACACGTTTAGAATTTTTTTCATAAAGTTCTTACAATCATTAAGATGATTTTTCACTACCTAATAAAATAATTGAATCTTGGCATGACACTAAAATACAATTTATAATTTATTTATAATTCTATGGTAAAATAATTAACATTTCAAAACATAATATTTTTCAAAAACTTTAATGAAAGGATTTATTTGTTTTATTTATCTCATGTAAACATAATTATGGATACTAAGGGACTAGATCTTAATATTTTTCAAAACTCTTTAATGAAAGGATTTATTTTTTTTCTTTATGTCATGTAAACATAATTATGGATGTTAAGGGACCAAATGGAGAGAATTTTGAGAAGTTTGGTATGTTGGAAATTTCTTGGATATGTAATTAGGATGATGCGATGTCTCTAACATAGTTTTCATTTATAATTGGTTTTATTGATAAAGTTAATGTTAACATTAAAATCAATTTGTATAGCAACATAATAATAATGTCTAAAGTTGGATATTAATTTACATATAACAATGGTCATAGTATATATGATCCATGGTTACAATAAATGTTAGGATATTTAGATATTTAGTAATTAGTAAAAATTAGTTCGGTTTAATGTGTCTTTAGGTTAAAGTGTGTTTCTTTAGTATGTATTTGTAGTTATGTAATTCAATGGTCACTATATGTTCTAGACATAGAGTGATTTGACGACTCATATTCTCCTTGATCTTAACAAATATATCAATCCATGGTTTCACACTTGATTGGTCCATGATCTCTATTTAAATAGCATGGAGGGTCATTTGTTGATGATCGATTTTGAGAAACTCTCTTGTAAAATATTTTTCTTTTGCATTAATATATTTCTTCATGTGGTCACTTTGGCTAGGGCCATGAACTATTTCCCTCTTCGAGGGTTTTAACCACGTAAAAACATTTGTGTTATGATCTTTGATATAGTTCTGTGAGTAGTTGCTTATGATGTTTATCTTGTGTGGGAATACCTTGTTTTGTCAAAAATGGTATCAAAGTCTGTTTGAAAACCCATTCCCTTGGTAGATAGAGAATTGAACCTATGTTGTCGCATTTATGGTTTCTACTATTTTTGTGCATTCTAGACTAAGTTGACTATTTCATTGTGTCTGGAGCGTTGATTTTAGTTGGAAATGCTTTTCGTTTCACTTGAAAAAGTTTTCATTTTTCCAAGATACGACCATTTTTGTCAGATCCAGAGGTATAAACTTTGAATATGCCATTTTAAATTTTTTTTATAGAGTAAATATTTAAATTTTTTGTTTTTATTTCTAGTTTTCTACTCTTTCCTGTTTGAATATGTTATTTTCCATGCACTCTATGTGATCTCAATAAATTAGAAACAGAGCGGAAAGTGTTTTCTTTTCTACGCATGCTCTTTATTATGTGCTTTATGCGAACTCAACAAATTAGAAACAAAGAGAAAAATTGCATTTTCTAGGTAAGTTAACTGAGATCTGACACCGAGATTCAATTTTTTTCTTCGAATTTTTGCTTTTTTTTGGTGCATCTGTGTTGAAGTTTTTTGTAGGCAAAAACAAGCGTTTTTGGGGTAAGCACACACTTCAAGGAAAAGAGTAAAAAAAACCTCCTCCTCCATCAAATTTGATGTATATTTTTCATTAGCTCACTTAGTTGATTTTTTTTTTATTTAATAAGAGGTCTTGAGTTCAAGTCTCTATCTATAACTCATAACTTTATTATAAAGTGCATTTCACTTACATTATAAAAGTGAATCACTATAATTAACTTTAATATTCTTTTTTAATTACTTTTTGCATGCAACTTTAATTTATAAAGTAACTATTTGTAAAAGTGAGGTTATAGGCAAAGTTAGAGAAAGAGGGGATTTTTTTCACTCAGCCACCTTGTTGTGCATCCATCACAATGTGGGCCAACTTCTACTTGCCACATGGCACTTTGTTTACCATTTATTCATTTTTTTAAAAAGGAATAACTATTACATATGAAGTCCATTTTTAGTGTCATTTTTTTTAAACAACCTATTTTTTCGAGAGATTTCCATCTCGACATTCAATTTTTTCTTTTAAATCCATATTACCTAAATATTTTAATGTGGATACTCCAAGTGATATTTTTCTTACCAGTACCAAATACTTCTTATGAAAATCTAATATGGAGAATGTAATAAGAAGTAAAGGGGCTTAGGAAAAAAAGGCCCCTAGTAACGCTGAAAACAAAACCAAATGGGATAATAAAAATGATGAAGCATGTGGATTAATCAGAATGTCCATCTCTTCTGATTTACAGTTTCATATTCAAGGAATTGATGACCTAGATGAAATTTGGAATAAGATTAATAATATATTTGGTAAACACAATGTGATTCGATCCCACCAACTCGAGAATGAGATAATGTATTTAAGTCTTAATAATTTCCCTTGTATTGGATATTATTTATCTAAGTTCAAAACATTTAGAATTTCAATTAAAGAATGTGAAATAAATATGAAGGATGGTCGATGTATATATGTTATTCTTGTTAAGATAGGTACTAGATATTCTATGTTTGTATCTACCTTTTATGCCACCAGATAAGCTTTAGGGGATTCATAAACAGAACCTTGTCTTGAGTCTTTTTGTGTTTCTTTGATTAGATAGCAAGACAATATATTGCATATTGGAGTGATTAGCGGTGTAGGTACATACAATAAAGCCTTAATGGCCCAACATAAAGATAAAGCCAAGCATACAAAGAAGCAACATCCTTGCAATAACAAGAAAAAAAGGGTCCCAAACTCTCTCAACCATCTTCTACTCCCAATGGTGACAAAGGAAAAAAATAAAAAAGTAATAAGATGGACATGCATTGCAATTTTTTGGGGCGAGATGGTCATCTTGAGTCTAAATGTTTCAAAATGAAGGAGGCCTTAGAAGCAATGATGAAGAAGAAAAACACCAATCTTGATTCTTCTTCTTCTTCTAACTCTTCTTTTCATGGCATGCACTTTCTGTTTTTGGTCTCTCCTTTAATGCAACATTTACTTATTTTGATGAGTGGCTTATTGACTCTGGAGCATCTTATCATATGGCTAAGGATAAGGCCATTTTTTAGTTCTTAATGAATGTAACACCAAACAAATATATGTTGGTGATGATACATATCTTAGTGTTGTAGGGTCTAGAATTGTTTAAGTAGATAATGATTATTTCAATGATGTATTATGTGTTCCAAGTCTTTCTTGCAACCTTCTATCAGTGTATCGGATCACTCATTTAGGTGAAGGTAAAACCATAGAGTTTTCACCTCACCAAGTTGTAATCAAGGATTTAAAATAACCTAAGCATGTCCTAGCAACTGGAATTGTTAATAACTTTACCAGGTTGTACACATTTGATAACTTTGGGTCATCATCTTTTCCATTAGTAATTTTTATTGCTCACAACTATGACTTCAGAAAACTCTGGCATGAGCAGTTTGGTCATCTAAACTATTTCTCATTGTAACAACTATGTAATAAAAGTTTGGTGATTGGTCTTCCTCTCATTTCTTGTAGAGATCGTGTTTGTGATGGTCGTAGAGGAAAACATCATCGGGATAGTTTTGACACGTGTGCCTCTTGGTGTTTCTTGTCCCCTTTGCAACTTGTTCATAGTGATTTGTGTGGTATGATTTCTTATTCTTCTTTATTTGGGTGCAAGTGATTTTAAACTTCATTGATGACTTCTCAAAACACACTTGGGTTTACTTCTTAAAATTTAAGAGTGAAGTTTTTGACATGTTTTTGGCCTACAAGGCCCTTGTCAAAACATAATATGGACATAAACTACAAAGGTTAAGAACATATAATGATGGTGAATATGTGAGAAACAAATTTACAACCTATTGCATTGCACATGGAATTCAAATGAAACATACTATTCCATATACACTACAACAAAATGGTGTTGCTAAGAGAAAGAAGCACACATTAAAGGAAATGGGTAATTGTATAATCTTGTCTAAAGTATTAAGTCTTCATTATGGGGCAGAATCCATCAATTGTTCTAATTACATAGTAATTCACATTCCCACAAAGGCCTTAAAAAATATAACACTAGAAGAAGCATGAACTAAAATTAAGCTAGATGTAAGCCACTTCCATGTAATTAGTAGTGAAGCATGGGCTCACATTCCCGATGAAAAAATGAAAGCATTACAACCTAAAAGTGAGAAGTGTATTTTTGTTGGATATTCTAAAGATGTCGAAGGTTATAGAATTCTTCAACCTATTTCCAATGAAACAATTATTAGAAGAGATGTTAAATTTGATGAAAATCTTTCAATCTATGAGCCTAATTCAACGTTTGTGTTGTTTTCAGCTTACAATCCATTTTTAGCATTTGTGGCATCTTTTGGTCTTATTCTGGTGTCTTTTTCAAATGATGATAGTGAGGATGAAAATCCACCTCTTTCTACTCACCTTCCTCCATGATTCCATTGAACATGAACCTGCACCAGCACCACAACTTCCTAGATGGTTCCATTCAACACGAGAAGCAGTTGGTGATCCTTCATATCAGTGTCAAACATGTTCATAGTTCCAACAAGTCTCTTCATTTTTGGATCAAAGTTGCAGAGACTCATGATCTAGAAAAATTTGCAGAAGCTTTTGGCCATCTAGATTGGGACACAACAATGAATGAAGACTATCATTCTTTAATGGAAACTAATACTTATGATCTTGTACCTTTTCTGAAATAAAGAAAACTTGTCGGATGTAAATGGATATATAGAACTAAGTATGCATTATATGGAAGTGTTGAAAGACATAAGACCTGGTTAGTTGTCAAAGGATTCTCTCAATTTGAAGGAATTGACTACAATGAAACATTTTCCCCCATATCCAAAATGAATTGCATCCCCCTTGTTCTAGCCCTTGATACCTCACATAGATGGGAGGTTCATTAGATGGATGTTAAACCTGCCTTCGTGCATGGGGATTTGCAAGAAAAAATATATATGGAAAGACCTCTTGGCTATGTTCAAAATGAATCCAACCTTCTAATTGCTCAACTGGTTCAGTTACTGGTTTCTTTCTGTTTAAGGATTTCTTGGGAGTCCTGGAGGAAGATCTCCTATGAGGCATATTTTCTATATTAAAAATGAAATTGAAATTACACATTTTTCACAAAATCTATGATTTTATTAGTAATTAACAAAATATATGCTTTGTATAAGAAATAAAATTTCTATGTTATAATTTAGCTAACAAAAAAATGATAAACTAAAAAATGTTTTTTTTAATACTAACCTAGTGGATTTAAGCCAAATTATCAAATATTGAAACTCCACTAGTAAGAAAAGCTTTGATAACTAGTAAATGTTGAAGAAATTGTATTCAAAACGCTAGACTAACAAAATATAATGCTAACTCAGATAGATGACAAAGAAAAAAATTCACTTTGAAGACTAAAAACTAAAACTATTTTCAATAACACAATATGCATAAGAGCCCTATTTTTATAGAACTAGATTTCAAATTCAAATTCTGATCATGATGAACCTATGCACTCAAATATTTGGCAAGATTTTGAGCATTCTATTCAGAAAAAAACATTTCAACTACCATTTACCAAAACATTAGTTGTAGGTCTATGCACTCAATGACTATCGAAAGCGTCTTTTCACTTTGGTTGATCTTGTGATCACACTTTCATTTTCATGAAATGTTTAAGAATAAAGCGATAAATCAATCAATGGTGTTTGATACTTTAGCCAAAGAACACCTCAAAAACTTTGTTTTGGGAAAGTTTGAAACAACTATGATGCAATTTTCATAAAAAATTATGCTTTGTTTCAAAGTTGAATGAAAACTCCAATGATCGGAGAATAATTAGGATTTGCTTCATTGGGAAGGAAATGAACTTCCAATCAGAGCGATTTTGAATTTTGCGCCAGGGAGAAGTTTAAACTTTGCATCGTAGTCAAAGTTTGTTTTTACTCCGACAAAAAAGATGTGTTCCCTCCACGTGCTATCATATTTTTTTTAATCTTCAATGGGCATTTTAAAATTTTCATCAGGAGAGTAAAGTTTATTTGCACTCCAGTCATCGGAGGAAACTTTTCACTTTCAAAAATTTGCACTGTCAAAGGTTTTTTTAACTTTATTTTGCATGATGCGATGCAAAGTAAACTTGTTATCCAATGAAAGTGAAATATGTCTTCAATAAAAGTTTTAAAAGAAAACTTATTTTTCATAGAACCACCCAATTTAAAAGAAAAAAATAATTTTATAAAAGAAGAAATCAAAACTCAAAGACAAAGAAGAAAGTGGTAACCAAAATTTCATTGAAAATTTTAGGGTGTGTTGATGTTTCAACACAGTCTGACAAATCAAATGAGCTTTTTGTTTTTTTGAAGAGATCAATCTATTCATACAACCAACCTTGATTTTTTTTTTTGTGATTCAATCCCTCATACTATCACAATCCCACACATGTCATGGATGTATCCTAGAAATAGAACTATTTGTTGTCTTGATGTGCATACCTAGGTCCGTAGAGGTGTTCAACAAAGGGGTTGTAGTATAGCACCAACATAGCAATCCCTATTGGAAGGGAAGGTCTCACTCGAGATGCATTGTCAATACTTGTAATCAAGTGAGGTTGTTAACAAATGAAGAACACAATAATAACTATATCTATTGTACAATGTATTCACCACCAAGCCATGCACAACATTATAATGCTTTACAGTAAATCATAAACATCCATCGTTATATAAGAATGGGCCAAAAATAATAAACAACATCACCATATACCATAAACATAAAATTTATTTGAATGGGAGGGATTAATATTCCATTAAATTCCAATACAAGTAGATACATAGTCACAGTATAACATGTAGTATGCCTCACCAATCTACTCAACCATACACAACTACCAAAAATAGCATGAACAACTGTCAACCAACCTAAAACGAACAATCAACCAACCAACCCTTTCTCAAGCCATGCCCTTTACATTTTTATAATACACCCTCAAGTAGGAATATCCTTTCAAAGCCTATCACCATTAACCATATATGAAATAGAATTAACCAACCCTTTCTCAAGCCATGCCCTTTACATTTTTATAATACACCCTCAAGTAGGAATATCCTTTCAAATCCTATCACCATTAACCATATATGAAATAGAATTAATTTCCAATACGTAATCCTTCATTGCTCTCCCAAGTGCATAAAATATTCCACCTTTTTACCTCCTCAAAACTAAGGATCACATCCCTCAATTCCATTATCAACTTCCTTGGCTAATTTTATGTTTTTCTTCATCTTTACTTGACTTTGGATTCCCCAAAATAGGTGGCACAACTTGGATAATGTGCCTTCTAATATAGCATGACTATGTCCTTCATCAAAACAAAGGGGCTAACAATTATTTAGAATAAAAGAAGTTTTATTCCACCACCCTTGTTATTTAATGCATTAGTAATGCATGTATTCAATTATAAATATAATACATCGTATTTTCCTTTGAGATGTTCCCCTTGAAGTGAAATGATACCAATGCATCCATTGGAGGATTGAATCCTCACCATTCTATGCCTAGAATATGAGTCCTTTGTACAGAGGGAGTCGGCCTTAATTATAAATATAATGCATCTCATTTTCCTTTGAGATGTTCCCCTTGAAGTGAAATGGTACCAATGCATCCATTGGAGGCTTGAATCCTCACCATTATATGCCTAGAATATGAGTCCTTTGTATAGAGGGAGTAGGCCTTAAATTTGTTAAGATAATTTTGTTCAGGCACACTATCCATGAAGCTTTAAAATATAAATTTTAAAGAGAGAGAATATGAAAAATAAATCAAGATCATAACTAAACATAGTCCTTATCTGTTGGATGTCTTTCTTGAGATCTTCAAGACACATATCATATAAATCAAAGATGTAAAATATTCTAGCTAAGAACAAATCTATAAACTCTTGAGAGGGTGCCAATCCCATTCATCCACAAACTAAAAGAAAGACATATATCTATGCAATACTGAGAACATGAAAATCTTATTCATCCATAAATGTTATAATGAGAATTGCATGAAACAAAATAACTAAAATGAAGCTCAATACGAGAATTGGATGAAATAATATAATCATGATGAAGCTCCCCAAGAGTTACAAAATTCAAACTCTGCAATATTTTTCAAATACAAAATACAAATGGATAAGGAGGTAGAGCCACAAAATGCCTTTAGCACATTTTCTAATGACCCAAAAATACAATAGTAAGGGGGCATATGAACAAATTGCTACCCATATGTCCAAGGCATCACAAAATACATGGTTACAAATTTCATAAGTTTGAGAAGAATCATGGGTGGAATACATAATAAGATTTACAAAATTTAGGAAAGCATACTCATAGCCAAGGTGGTGAATCCTTAGTGATAAGTCTCTATGGGTAAAATTCTCTATGCTCCAAGGTTTATATATCATTTTGATGTGCAAAAGAATTTTTTCCCTAAATTATCACCAATTATTTTTTCAACTTTGTTCCACCCTTTTATGGGGAATCCTTCACACATGTGTAATGGGATGGACACTCCTTTATTTCACATACTTTTTGCAACCATTTTAATTCTCTCATAATTTCATTCATTCCCCTTGTGATGGATCGATATCCCTTTTCTTATCCTAGAATGGGTTGGACCATTTGTCCCTTTAATTTACTCATATTGATAACTTATGACCCTCTCTAACTATTTTTATTCAATTGGATACTTGTGAGATGGTGGGTAATCACCTTAAAATCCAGGAAGGATTTTTTTTCTAGTTATCTCATGATCTCCTCTTTTTCATCAACATTGTTGTTGTGTATTTTTCATTATTGATTTATTGTGCACATTTAGTCCAACTTCTCACCCATAATGTATGGCATGATTATGCATTCAATCAAGGGCATCCACATGGGATAATTTGGTATGAATAGTGATTCCCTATAACCTTGAGGTGAGGCCCCCTTTGAATATTTAGTTGAAATCACATGCCATTTATCTTTGTAAATTAGATGACCTTCACATTTTTTTAGGAGTTTCAAAGTGCCAATCAACATGGATGTGCAAAGGTAACATGCGTTTTCATTTTGATAATGATATAGATTTCCCTTCATATCAACCTAAATATGGGATATAGTTCTTCACTGCACCAGGGTATGCTTATCATCATATAATTGGTTACATAATCCTTTTGTGGGCCCTTCATGCCATATAGGCCTTCTCTAGAGTAGTGAAGTACAAATCCATTGATCTTCATAGATCAAACTACCTTCACATCTCCTTGGGACTACCCTTTGTCAAAAAATGGGAATACATAGTTAGAAATCTTGTCCTTTGATTTAGAGGGTGGGCACGTTGGGCCTTCCTTTGGCTATCTCTCCATTCTCACCACATTTCGTTTTGATATTTGTGGAAGATCTTATGACATCTTACACTACCTATCAGAAGGAAAAAATTGCATCATTGATTAAGACTCATCATATGAATCATGCATCAAAAATGAGAATTTTCTTATTAGACCAGTAGGGTGCACAATCATACCACATGTTTTAACCCATTCGGTATACTTAAATCTTCCTTTGGATTATAAATCCACTGCTTTTTCTCTAATGCTCGATTTCACTGTCATTTTTACATTGTCTATTATCACTTCTACTAAACAATAAATCATCATAGCCTCTAACCATTTGCTCCAAACTCTACTATTGTTTGTCCTATAGGATGCACACAAATGCCATTATTTTTTCAATGTTCAAAGAATTTCCCTATAACCATTTCTAGCATGTATACTTTTATGCTATGAATAACCCCTATCTTTTAACTTAACACACTTCATTCCAACTTACTTCTTCTAAAAACTGCAAGGTTGTAGTTATGAGCTACAACATCATCTCTATCTATGGACATTACCTCCCTATGAGATAAATGAGGACCCTAGAATATTTACTATTGGAAACTATCTTGCATAGGTGTATAAAAAATTGTGCCTTATTGAGCCATGGAGTCAAATAATGCACCTTACATAAAAATCATCTTCCTTCATCTTATTTATGTGTGTAAGAACTTGATTTACTTTGAAAAAGGAAATAAACTAGAATTATCAAAAATACATTATAGCCTAAGAAATGAAAGTAAATTGAACACTGAAAACTACCCTAAAAAAATAGGGAGAAACCTACCTTCCTACCCTAACAAGTAAAGGCAGACTCACTAGGTAACATGACATTACCAATACTAAGAAATCAACTTATTCAGTGTATGAAACTTGTCTCTAGATTTTTCTATCAGGAAAGATAAGAACATGATGCCTATAGTAAATTATGAATTGGCAACCCATATATACAGTTTGTAAACCATATCCTCAAAAGGCAGATGATTCTAGAGGACTTAATGAATATATCAATGGTGGTAGTTGTTAGAAATAATGATCCCAAAGTTAAATATAGATCATAGGATTATATTTTAGAGAATAAATTATTTTTATTATAGATTAATTCTAAATGGAAATGTATCATATGTAAATGTGTTGAACCTGCACATAATAGATCTAACTATAAAATACCACACACATTTGCAGAGATAAATTGTGAAACAAGAAGCAAGAGAGAAAGAATGGAAGAATTCTCATTAATCGTAATGAATAATGAATAATTTACACATGATATACTTTGTATAACTCAACCAATGCACATTGGAGGTGAAGTCAATGCACCATAGTGGCGGTATAGAGTGATCTAGACACACACTAGCAGTTACGAGAGTGAACTGACACATAGTCTAGTCTCTCAGGTAGTTACAGGAGTGAACTACCACCTAGTTGAGTTAACTAGTCTACCAGTCTTCAGTTAACTGACTGAAACATAGTGAAGTGAGGAGGAGATCAGGGAATCATGGGTAATTCTCCACTTTGGTGATGATACCAAGGCTAATTCGCATTATTTGGTGATGATCCCAATGTTGCAAGGTGACAAAACCAATGCAACATCTAGACTCCACTCAACTAGTCAAACTGAAGAGAATATTCTCCCTAGAGGAATATTCTTCCTAAAATATAGGAGACTGGATAATGACTAATAATGACTAATAAACAAGGAAAAACATTAGGAAAAATAAATCCTAGGTGTGTTTGAAGTAATTCCAACACCCCCCTTGAACATCACTATGGTGAAAATAAAGAATGGGTCCCAACAATGAGGCCATGTTAGGTACCCAAATACAAAAGATACACTGAAATAAAGCAAGAAAACATTGGTTGATGAGTCTACATGACCAAGAGTATCCAGATTAGCAGATACAAAGCTAGGCTTGTTGCCAAAGGCTTTCAGCAGGTGCATGACATTGACTATGATGAGACCTTTTCTCTAGTAGCAAAGATGGATTCCATACGTTTGGCACTTGCCATTGTGGCGACCAAGGGATGAGAAGTCCATCAGATGGACGTGAAGAATGCATTTCTTCACGGTGATCTCTCTGAGGAGATCTATATGGAGCATCCACATAGATTTATGCAAGATTCCTCTTTGGTATGTCTACTGAAGAAATATCTTTATGGCCTCAAGCAGGATCTGAGGGCATGGTATTTCAAGATGGAATCCTACCTGTTGTCATATAACTTTGTACTTTGTAAATCAGACCTGAATGTCTACATGCTCAGGACAAATGATTCACTTCTACTCTTAGTTTTGTATGTTAATGATTTTTTGATCACTAGTTGCTCGACTTCAACGATTGTTGCAGTCAAGAGGATTCTACATGACAGGTTTTCGATGATGAACATGGGTCTTCTACACTTCTTCCTTGGACTAGAGATTATTCAGGATGAATCAGGCATCAAATTGTCTTAGGCCAAGTATGCTCGAGATCTCCTTGAGATATTTCGCATGACAGACTGCAAGTCTGCTCCGACTCCTTTCCTATTAGGATTCAAACTTGAGGATGGTGGGGACACTCCACTGGTTGAAAACACACTATACAAACAACGAGTGGGGAGATTATTGTATCTCACACACTCCAGACCAGACCTCTCCTATGCAGTTGGCACAGTTTCCAAGTTCATGCAAGAGCTGCATGAGCTACATTGGAAGGATGAAAAGTGTATCCTTTAGCTCTGATACCATGTAAATGTGTTGAACCTGCACAGAATAGATCTAGCTAGAAAATACCACACACATTTGCAGAGATAAATTGTGAAAGAAGAAGCAAGAGAGAAAGAATAAAAGAATTCTCATTAACCGTAATGAATAATGAATCATTTACACATGATATACTCTGTATAACTCAACCAATGCGCACTAGAGGTGAAGTCAATGTGCCATAGTGGTGGTCTAGAGTGATCTGGACACACACCAACAGTTACGAGAGTGAACTGCAACCTAGTCTAGTCTCTCAGGCATTTACATGAGTGAACTTCCACCTAACTGAGTTAACTAGTCTACTAGTCTTCAATTAACTGACTGAAACTAGGTGAAGTGAGGAGGAGATCATGGAATCATGGTTAATGTGTCGGTCTGGTGATGATGCCAATGTTGCATGGTGACAAAATCAATGCAGCATCTAGACTCCACTCAACTAGTCAAACTGAAGTGAAAATTGAAGAGAATATTCTCCTTAGAGGAATATTCTTCCTAAAATATAGGAGACTGGATAATGACTAATAATGACTAATAAACAAGGAAAAACCTTAGGAAAAAGAAATCCTAGGTGTGTGTGAAGTAACTCCAACATCATACTCATGTGATTGGTTTTCCATTTTACGTTTTTAGGAAACTAATTTTTATGGTTGAAGAAATTGAGTTATTTATAATCACCTCCATCAAATGTGATGTGATTTTGGCCCTTATCCATCACATATACTTTAATGTAATTTCCTTTCTTTATTAATATAATTGTGCATCTAAGGATAATTCATTATCAAAATGGTATTAGAGGTATTGTTGGAAGGTGTTGAAGATTTTCACTTAGCATCTTCCATTGGAAGAGGCGAAGGAGTAATTGATTGGAATAATGAAATTTAGTGGTGAGTTATAATTTCCTATTCTTAGTACTAGTTTTGGGGGGAAATCAAAAAAGGATTTTTCTATGTGGGAAGGAGTTAGTTGTTTTTGAAAATATATAAAAATGTATGTATTGCATAGATGTTAAAACAATCTGGTGTGCTAGGTTCTTTTGAGAAGAAACCATTGAAGAATTTTTTGTTGGAAGAATGGATAATTTTGAAATTGGCAAAAAACAAATTATAAGAAAACTTGTAGAATATTCTTTCTTTATCACAATTGATTTGTAGAAGGAACCATGAAGTTTGGGTTGAATAAACCCTTCCTTGATCACTATTTCTTCATTTGGAAAAATATGAAAGTGTAGACAATGAATTTATGCTTGGAAAAAAGGATCTATACTTGTTCTATGCATTTGTTGTGAAATTGTTGATCAAGAAGACAAGAAACCCTTGTGAAGAAATATCCTCTTGATTTTAGATGCAATAATCTCTACATAATGAAGTTGAGACAATGGTTTCCTGTGTGAGAAGAAGGCATGGAATTTGTGTTTGGTTTAGAAGCATAAAACATGAATTCTCTCCCCTCATTCACTGTGATTTCTAAAGGGAGAAATCATGTAGTTTGCTCCAAGGGTGAAGGCATTGAGTGGGTTATGAAGAAAATAAAAAGGTCATATCGTGTAGGTCATGTCAAGGGTAAGGGTGTTCTAATCAAACCTTAAGTAGTGACATTGGTATCTACACGTGCTTGTGACTATTTCTATATGTGTGTGCTCGTAACCATTATTGCAACCTATGTATAATCTTATTTGACTATTGGGTGTCCATCAACATAATACACCATCTCACTTTGTATCTTTGGTTATAAATTTCCTTGTAAAACTTTTACAACAAGGTGACTCAAAATTCATATTCTTGCTTGATTTTTTTTGCGATCACTTCTCCTGTTTGTGGAGTTCTTGAAAGTGACAAATTTTTTGAGTTTGAACATTTTGATATCTTGCCTATTGTGAAAATCATATTGTAAAATATTGACATCTTACCTATTGTAAAGATCATATTTTAACATCCAAAATCATATTTTAAAATATGGGCATCTTACCTATTGTAAAGATAATATTTTAACGTCCATTGGATCCTTTTTATCATTAAGTATTGGTTTGAGCACAATAAAGCTCATTCAAGTACTTTTTGAGAAGACTATATGTGGCACATGTGGTGAATGTGTGGTGCATGGTATTTATCTTGTGGTGGTTTTCTTGTGGCTCATTTTTTATGGTGCTAACATATTTTGAAACACACAACCATTCCTTTCTTCAAGGCATAAACAAGGCACACAATCTCATTTACAAACTCTTTTAATGCATCTTTTTGCAAGGTGTAATTTATAATTTCACAATGTCTAAATTGCTTAGTATTTTTAATGATTTCAACAAATTTGAGGGATCAAAGAATTACAAAGTCTAGATTAAACACATTGAAAGTACCCTAATATACAATGAATTATGGAAAGGTATTTGTAGATCATAACCCACAAAACCTTGTGATGTTGCACAATTGGAAAAATGGGAGTTGAAAGATGAGAAACCATTAGCACTTATTTATAGTATTGTCTTTGAAAAAGTCTACATGTTCATATTGAAAATTCTGTAGATGCTTATATAACATGGAAACCTCTCAAGGACTTGTTTTATTCTCAACCCGAAGCTAAACAAGTTGATCTTCAATTGAAATTATTGCAACATAAACTAAATGATGGGGGAGATGTAATGGATTATATTTCAAGACTCAAAAACATCAAGCAATAAATCTATAAAGCATGGTTTTCTAAAATTGAAGATAGTTTGA